>JAVQJF010096220.1:0-31398 GCA_036023855.1 Gadopsis marmoratus | reverse complement strand
ACTGGGTCAGAGCATCTCCAGCACTGCAGCTCTTGTGGGCTGTTCTGGTCTGCAGGGGGCAGCACCTACCAGAAGTGGTCCAAGGAAGGAGAACCGCTGAACCGGAGACAGGGTCATGGGCGGCCAAGGCTCACCGATGGTCGTGGGGAGCGAAGGCTGAACCGTGTGGTCCGATCCAACAGAAGAGCTTCTGTAGCTCAAACTGCTGAAACAGTGATGCTGGTTCTGATAGAAGGGAGTCAGAACACAGAGCAGACCGCTCAGGGTGCCCATGCTGTCTGGATGTTAGGGCTGACACACACACACACACACACACACACACACACACACCTGTCTGCTGGAGTCCTGCAGGAGGAGTGATGCAGTCTTTCCTCAGAGAATCCAGCTGGATAAAAATAAACCTGGAATTTGTATTCCATTAATAAATTAACTTATTAAATAAATATCTGAGGAGATGAATAAAGACAGAAGGACAGAAGACTTTTCTGAATCCTGCTGAAGGAAGATGTCATGAACACAGAAGAAAATAAAGTCCAATAGTCCAGATTGTAAGTTGATTTATCATCTTAAAAAAGTCCATGTTTTTTTTTTTATTAATCATCTGTTAGTGATTTATTTATTCTTTCATTCATTAGTTAGGGATTAGGGAAAACGTGTCACAATGAAAATTTAATTTCGATTTGATGAACCTGTGATACACTAACTGGCCAAAGGTTTGTGGACAGCCACATTTTCCATCCATACATGCAGCCCTGCAGAGGGCATTGACATATATATATTTATCTATCTGAATATATATACAGATGTATGTATTACTTAGCAGATGGAGTTTTCATGTTTGAAGTAAAAAAAGACAATTAAATTCATCATAAAGCTAAAAAATATTTTATAAAATGGATAGTTCTGGTCCTTGATGATGATTGGCCGAGTTGCATTCGAAGCCGTGGTAAAATACTTTATAAACCACACACCTGTGACCTGTGATCACATCAGTATTACTGCACCAAACATATAGATGCAAAATGTCAGATTTTGTTGCAAGATTTTGATTTACTGGGAGGTTGAAGGAGACGGACGGAGAACCTACTGGTTTACTTATCACCCCAATCTTTAAGTATGCTTTACTGTCTGTATTCTGCTAGATGTCGCTGAAGAACTACAGCGCCTGGTGGAGGAATGATTATTTGTAATCAATAAAGTACTGCTTTTCTTTTGTTGCTCTGTGTTTATTTTGAGTAACCGTTTTAGAAAAGCTGGAAGGCAGCAAATAATTCAACTCAACACAAAATGTGCAAACTGGACTTTAAAATGTGAATTCTGTCCTGAATTTGGTTAGTTTCTAATTAAAAAGAAAAGGGAACGTGCTTTTCCCCCAAACTGAAGGATCCGCGCTAAAATCAGATCCATCATCAACATCTGCACCAATCACAGGACGCCATTGGACACACAAATGGAAAATAAACTTCTGGACTTACAGATTCAGCTGCTGCAAGTTTTTAGTTTCTGTCTTTCTGAGCTTCTAAGTTGGAATCATAAGTAAAACCAGAAAACCAAAGAAAACACACACACACACGATAATATCGTGTACAAAGTATGCTTCAGGTCTTCGGGGAACTCTGTAGAAAACAGACTTGAAAACCCCACGAAGGAAAAGCTTTATAATCTGAGTATTTTTGGATTCAGACAACAAACTCGGCTCACAAATCATCCTGACTCATAAAGATAAAGAAATGCCGTCAACCATTACGAACAGATCATTCATCTCAGAGTAATGGCCAGGGTAGGGTGGGGTTAATTTAATATTGTCTTTCATTTTATTGAAACGTTTGACCTTTATTTAGCCAGGACAGTCTGTGGAGATTTAAATCTGCTTACCAAGAGTTAAAATGGAAACAAGATAATGCTCCATAAAACAAGAGAGAAATAACAGCCACTGAGAGAACATAACCGATTAAATTATTAACTAAATTACCTGAGAAAATAATTGACAGATTCATCAACAAACAAAAATAAAAGTTAGCTGCAGCTCTTAACCTTTTTACAACCTTAATATTTTATCTAACGTCACAAAATTCTGAATTAATGTTTTAATTATCAAAATGTTACTATCAGGTCAGCTCCACGTGAAGTTCAGTGTGAGACAAGTGCGTTGACCTGCAGTTCTGCTAATGTCCACTAGACACTGCTGTGATCAAACTCCGGCACGGTTGAAAGGGGAAAAGACCCATCTTCTCTCTAAAAATATAAAGTTTTAATCAGAGACCTTCTTTTCATGTCGGCCTGAGGGGAAACTTTCACAATAAGAGCTCCAGAGTGGAGAGTTCAAGTCAGCTGTGTTTGGAAAAATCTCCCCTTTGTCCACATGACTTCCTGTCTGATGGCCTCATCGACACAAAGCCCATGTTTTCATACAGACCGAGGGCGGGGCCTGCTGCACCTTCATTTCACTTTGTCCATGTCGATGGCTGTGATTGGCTCCTCCTCCTGAACAGCCACGCCCCCCGATGACTGACAGCAGGTGTGCTGATGATCCTTCCAGTCCTGCAGCAAAAAAACAAAACAAACCTAACTTTTAGGTTGCAGGTCATTTCTTCTTACCGTCATCCTGATAAAGTGTCAACGACAGCTGATAATCACGGCCCGTATTAATCCGTCCTTAATGGATGCCCAACATGGAACGGGCTACGTTCAGTTTGAACACCTAAATCTGGAGAAGTTTCTATGGCAACAGTCTGCTACGTCTTCTTATCATGAATAGTTGGTCCATAAACAAATATCTGCAATAACAGAACAAAAGCTTGCAGGTAATCAGTGCGAGCCGCCATCTTGTTGCTACTGATGACGCATCCTTGATTGAAGGGTTCCGCTCAGAACCAGTGGAAACGGTGCTGGTCCTGGCATCATATTTCTGCACACATAATTTTACATAATCATATAAAAAGCCTACAGATAAAAAGTGTCGCTATTTCCTGATTTCCCATTTTTAGCCAAAGAATTTTAAATTCTTACGAAACACGGCAGACTTTGTGAAGACCCGGCTCCCAACAGCTAACCGCTAATAGCTAATAAACAAAGCTAAAGTCATTTCTGCCCACGATAGAAACGGACAAAACACAGGATGTTTTTAAACTACATCTCGTGTCCTTTTCCATGCGAGCTTACTAACAAATTAATATCTGTCAGATTTTAGAATCACACTTGCGTTATCGGCCGTACGTTTGTCTCTATCTCAGGGGTTTTGGCTTCCCATCTTCGCCTGGACACACTGGAATTCGAGATTTTGTTTTTCATTGAGGCTTTGATTGTGGTGAAAAAGAAAAACGTGTGTGTACTCCAGAGGATCTTCGTTCAGGTGAGTCTTACCTTCCTCTGACAGAAGGTGGAGCAGTAGTTGACCTTGTGACAGCCTGTGCACTCACTCATCGCCACCCGACCGCAGTTCACACACATTTGCTGCAGAGCAAAAACACATAAGGAGCTGGCTTATGATTGGTCCAATCCCCTGATGATGTCATCAGTGTTACCTCAGTTTCGGTCTGGAGACTAAAAATAATTAAAAATAATAACCAATCCTGCGCTACACACTGAAGGAGTGGAGTTTAAAAGACCTGGCTGTGTAAAGAAAGACTGTCCAGTTGCATTATGGGAAATGTAGGATCCAGCGATTTCGAAGCTCGAGACATACAAGGGACTTAAAAGTCAGCAATGTTTTAATAAGTACGTGTCATACGTTAATGATGATCTCTGTGATTTCAGAGCTCCTCTTGGCCTCCGAGTCGTCCGGCTGCTGATACGAGATCTGGTTCTGAAACGACTGACTGAGACCACACTGAACACACACACACACACACACACACACACACACACACACACACACACACACACACACACACACACACACACACACAAAGAGCTGTTTTCAGACAGCTGTAAGATTCCTTTATTCCTACGCTGTCCATAAAAAAAAACATGTGTTCTTTTAAATAACAATAATCTTCTCAAACAGTAAAAACAAAATTGACTTGTGAGAATGTTGTTTTTTCTTCCACGTCCTGCACATAACGTTAGCTGTCTTCCATGTGTTGCTTAAGTTTTCTCAGGCCTTAACTGTCTCTACATGCCCAGACGAGGAATAAATAAAGCTTTTGTCAAAGGCCGACTCGCCCTTGTCCCAGATTCTGCTCTTCTTCCTCTCCTCTGTGTCTCTTCACCGGGCACCAGAGCAGGCTGACATCTTAACTCTGCTTTTACCCATTTTGGACACCAGTGTGTGTGTGTGTGTGTGAGAATGAATGTACAGTATGTCAGCTTGTAGTTCAAGTGTCTTTTCAAGTGTGTGTACACAACATAGTAAACACGAGTCTTCTCTCCAAGTCTCAGGTCTCTGCATCAGAGTTCGTCCCGCGAGGCTCGGGCTGCAGGAGGCGGTGAGTCTCCAGTGACACTGTTCTGTGCCACCGGGCGGATGCTGCCCTGTTGGGCCGTCTTGCGGGCATGCTGCCGGTCCCAGTCTGTGGCCACGGCCTCGTCGTCCCAGATGGTGGAGGTCTCCGTGTCGCTGATGTAGCCCGGCTCTCCAGTGTAGTGGGTGGGATAGATGAGCAGCGGCTCCACAGAGAAGGCCATCAGGTCCCGCGGCTCAAAGTGAGTCATGTACTCGGTGCTGAGGAGGATGGGGGAGGGAAACAAAGAAGTATACAAGATATTACAGACACTGGAAGCAATATAACATTTTTATTTTGATAAATAATTTCAGCCATAAAATGTTAGAAAAATGGCTTTAACAATTTCCCAGAATGCAAGGTGATGTCTTGTGCTTTCCAAAATGGACATGAAGTTCACAATAATAAAAAAAAGAGAAAAAGAGGAAATCATCATGTTTGGGAAAGTGGAAACAGTGAAGGTAAGAAAGTACGTTTGCTTGATAAATGACACTTGCATCAAGGAATTGACCGTTCCTAGCAAATGGCTACACACAGATTTTGTGGAAAAGGCTCTGCTGTTTGAGGACACTCAAAGGAGCAGCAGCAAGGAAGATTCTTGGAGATCTAATCCCTTTTAATAAACATACATGAACGTTACATTTTAGCTTAATCAAAAATGTCAGAGGTATAGCACATAAAGAGATGATTGGGGAGGTGGAATGAGCGTAACAGGTTCACCTGCATGAATATGATTGGATACTACTATTCAGCTGATACCAACAGTTGTGAATGAGCCTGTGTGAACTTCAGTTCTCTGCCACAATATGTGAGTGACTGATGTCACCTGGCTGCAATGACTGACTGACTGACTGAGTGCCTGGACTAATTATGTAACTATCTCAATTATCCAAAATCTTGTCAGTTGCGTTTCTGTCAACCAACGTAACTGACAAGTACGCTAATAATGATGAGGGATCAATCAGGAAGAGAAGGAAGCTTCACACACTGGCAGCCCAACATACAGTTACTCAAGTAAACTACAAGCACATGAATATTGCATTTAAGTGCAGTAGTTGAATAAATGTTCTCAGGTTACTTTACATCACAGCATACTACAAAGACTAACAAACACTATGATAAAGAAAACCGGAAAAGCATTTAAACCCAGCAGCATCTTCATGTGATGTGAACTACCATCACACTGGGTCACACTTTAAACAGCAATTTATCAGCCTGCAGAAGGGCCAGGGGTGTGTTTAGGGGTGACATGTCAGTCAGGCACACAGTCACACAGAGACACAGACAGAGGTCAACTCCCTGCCGTCCAATTGCCTGTTTAAAGGCTGTCAGCATTCAATGAGGACAGTGAAACCCTACACCTTAATAAGAGCTCGAAGGACCTGACCTTCTGCAACAAACACACATTTTCCTTTTACATAACATACACATTTTATAGTCTCCCTGCCACCTTTCCACACTTCCCCATTTCTTTCACTTTTAAACAAACTCACCCTCTCTAACTGTTGCATACATACACAGTGTGTATTCACTAGTAATCTATACACTGCACACTGGACACACATCTCCATGTATTTATATAGTAACACACACACCCTCACACAGTGTCCATCTCTACCCAACCCCCACACTCAGGCCTCTATCAATGGGAATCCTGTCCCCTTCTCCCAACCAGCAGGAAGAGCCGTGCTGGCCCACATTCCTCAAAGGGAGAGAAGGAAGGGGGAGGAGAAGCGGGTGACATGGGGGAGCAAGTAGGTGTTCAAAGTCTAGTCTATTGAGGAGAGTGAGGGAATGTAAAAGAAGCAAAAACAAGGAAAGAAAGAAAAAGAAATGAAGAATGAGAGGAGAGCCAGGAAAGGTGGAGTGATGACTTACAGTAAAGAATAAAACGGTAGAAAATGGAAAGGGGTGGTGGAGATGGAGGAGAGCAGGGCATGGCAGGAATCTCCAAAGAGAAAAGAAACAGAAAAGCAGGCATTGTGTGTCCTGTGCAAGGCGCCGTACCCACTGAACCCCAAGAACAATCCATGCCCTGTGTGTGAGGGAGCACAGAAGAAGAAGAAGAAGGGGGTGGGGTGCTAGGAAGAAAAAGTGAGAAAGGGTTGACTAATCAGGACAAAGGGTAGATGTAGAGACATAGGGAACATAACTTGGAGTTGAACTGGACAGAGCTTGTGGTCTACCGCCAGAGAACAAACTAGAACACTATACAACTGTCCCGAACCTGCATGTTTGTGTCTGTGTATAGATAATTACTGTACAGTAAGTCCTTCAGTATGTGTGCACTGATTTATTGCCCTCGAGTCTGTTTTCGTGCACGCACAGGATCCATGCACGCCTATATTTCACTGACTGTGCACTTTAAATGTAGCTTTTACGTTTGCATCTTGATGTTTATTCTGAATGTGAATTACCTGATATATTTTCATGTGTGCACCTTCATTCATCCATTTTTGGTCCTCAGTAAATATCTGCCTGTCTGTTCATAAACCTTCTCAGAAATACTCTTTTCTGTATCTTTGTGGTTGAATAAAACTCCATGCCTTTGTACAGCATGTGCATGTCCTTCCTGTTATGTTAAGTGCATTTAATTTATGCAGCACTGTCATTTCAAATCACAGAAAATGAAAGTAAAGACTGACTTTGGGTGTTTGTTGAACATGACGGGCAGGAACTCGTCGACAGGCAGCATCCTTGTGAAGGGCTCGGCAGCCAGTAACTTCCTGGCTCCCCGCTGTGACAGCACGTAGCCGAGTGTCCAGTAGGAGTAGTCGGCCTCAACCAGGTTGTTTACACCATCCACGGACTGCTCTGGCTGCTGCACCTGCATACGCTTACGTCCCACGTAGCTAGGGCAGAGACAGAAAGAGCGTGTTGACGAGGCTTCACCTGTAGTTTTAACACGCATTCATTTGGGGTGGAAAACTGTGAGTGTGTGTGTGTGTGTGTGTGTGTGGATGGGGTGGGTGTTCTTACATAAGGTCCCAGTCCAGCTGGGTTTTGTCTATGTCATCCATTATGGCCTGGAGCCGTCGTTTAAACCGAGGCTCAAACCTCACGTCGTCCTCTAAAACAAGAACACTCTGGAGGCCACGCTCCAACACCTGATGGTAACAGAACACAAACAGCTGTGGTTTTTGTCCCTCTCTTTCACATTATTCCTGGTGATGACTGTGCTGTGCCAACTTGTCTTATCTATAATTTGCACTGACAAATGCAAACTAGAGGTAGGAACTGACTCCCTCCTGAACCTCTTGAACCCAAGGTCCTCAATGATCCCATTATTATACTAACAGTTTTGGTTATTTCACTTGAGAGCTTTCTGTATTTGTGGGTGAGCTTAAAACCAGCTTAAAACTAGCTTAAAACTAATGTGTGTTGCAGCAGTACATCAGCTCGATGCTTCAACTTATCAGTATGATGATGCAGGTTATTATATTGTTATCATTTGGAGCCACAAACCATCAATAACCAGCTGATCTTTGCTTTTTTGGTCTGGAAGCTGATTTATAAATAGGAATTAAAATACAACTTTCCCTCAACGATGTAATATAATATAGATTTTATTAAAACGCAATAATAAGCCCATGCGACAGAACAACTGGACCGTCACTCTTTCCTGCTCCCACCTGTATCCATATAGAGTGATGGCTGAGGAAGCAACCAATCTCCCCTCGTGTCAGGACTCGGCCAGAGTAAGGGTCCTTGTAGTGCGGCATCATCTCTATTCCCAACGCCTGCAGCTGGGACGTATTGAGAGCCCTGTGCAAGAGGGAGAGAGGGGATGTAGGAATAGAAGTGGGAAAAGAAAGTTATTTCTTGTAACTATACTCGTCATTATGCAGCTGAGTCTGTCGTCAGTGACAACAGCTTCACTGCAAAACACAGCAAAGTCAGACTCAGCGGGTTGCAGCAATTAATACAATTTGCCAGACAAATAAAGGCTGGAAGAGGATTAGGACATTCTCAGCAGTGGATTAAAGTAAGCGCTGAGGAGGGAAAGCAAGTCAAGCATATTGTTGCAAACACCAAATCTCTGTTTAGACAGGATGTTCGGATATACAGTAGATGTCAGAAAACGTAGTGCCAGATGGGCGACAGAAGACTGGGCATCATCTTAGGCAAAATTCAGGGAGCACATTAGATGTTTTAGGTAGCGACAATCTTACTTTTGCTGTGGTGCAGAATAAACTAAACTTCACAAATACTTTATCACAGAGATGAGTGAGGAGGGTTTGTTTTTTTTCAGGATTAAATCAGCCTTCAGGTCAGTTCACTGAGTGCATGCAGGGCTGGGTGTTTGTGACCTACTTGCCGTCCACTGCGTCAGTCAGAGTGGCATGTAGACCCAGCGAGGCCATTGTTTTTAACATCCTGGTTCTTCTGTCAAGCCGACGCTTCAGGTTGATCAGGAAAATCTAAATATTTAAACAGAAAAAAAAACATTTTCCTTTTCCCTGAAACCTCATTCTGTAAATATTCCTAAATGTTTCTAGCAGTTTTTTGCTCAGTGTCACTGTTTCTCTTTGTCGAATAGGAGATGCATAACGCAAAGAAACAGAGGACAGATAAAACAGAAGTTAGGGTTGGAGAGGTGAAGGCAAAAGGAAGATGAAGAAAGAGAAGAAGAACGTGGAGACGCAAGGAAAGGAGAGAAACTGCTACAAAAACAGGAAATGGGAGTTGCTGATAAACTGCAAATATACAGAGAGACAGAAGTGTAAGAGCTCCTGTTCCTCCAGGCAGAGACAGCACACTCATGACTCACTTTATCAAAGCCTATCACGTCCTGCGGCGATGGTGGAGAATACACGTGCTGAGATGGCTCAATGTCGTGGTCAACTGTTGACAAAGAGAGGAAGGAGGCGAAAGGTTACGACCGCAAAAACAGGATTATAAAATAACTGAATTCCCTCTGGATTGTGGTGGTTTATTTCATTTGGTTAATTTAAAATCTGAGCAAAGAGCCGTGAAGGAGGCCAAAAGGGAGAGAAAGTGAGAGGGAGGAGGAGACGGTGCGGAAGAGGGGGATTGAAGCAAAGGGGTTGACAGGGTGGAATCACGAAGGGTCGTGGAGGTCAAGAAAGAGAAGAAACTAACCTGAGAGGGGAAGAAATCAAGGAGTGACATGATAGAAAAGTCTGGAAAGTGTGTGTGTGTGTGTGTGTGTGTGTGTGTGTGTGTGTGTGTGTGTGTACTCACTCAAAGCCTCTGTGATGGTGTGTATGAAACTCTCACTTTCATCGTCCACGTTCTGCTGTGCTTTGAGAGGAACGGGCAGGAAACCGTAGTGTTCTCTGTTACACACATACATCTGCACACCTGGAGAACACATCACACGCACACACACACAGGACTCTGTAAATACATCCTCTTGGCCCAGACATTTCAAATAAGCTGGTGAATTAGACCACACCCAATTCCTCATACCTCGTCCCACATGTGTGTCACACGAGAGGCTGCATGCTACATAAAAGCAAATAAAACCTCCCACAACAAATAAACTGCCTGATGCTCCTTAAAGTGTTATTGTTATGTATAAAATGTATCCAGTAAATGAGGATATGGTTAGAACAACGCGATACCCAGTGGGATCTTTTTGACATCTCATATTCTTCTTGAAATAAATAGTAAACACTGTATTGGATTCTCTGTGAGGGATAAAACGTGCTCTGTTGTGAGAAACGTATCTTATCAAGATGAATAATAGTGTGTCTGTCCATCAAAACTTACATTTAAATTGAAAGAAACGTCCATCATTTTTATGTCGACTTTATATTGGGTTCATTTCAATGATGACATAATGGCATCCAAGAATAGACAATAATATTTTCAAGCAGTGGTCCCACGGGCCAACAAGCCCCTCAATTTGGTGGCCAAAATACATTTTTGGTGGCCCAAATGTAAAGTACAGAACTGAACAATACAGAAAGGGCAATTTAACACAACTTAACACAGCCTTCCTTAATAAGTGTGACACAATAAATAAAAATACATTAACAGAATAAAAATTTATTTTTATTATAATTTATTTAAACTGAAAACTCAAAGATCTTTGTAAGAATATGGTACATTCTCTCACAGTTTTTTAGTTCAGAATCGGGAACATTACTGGAACTGTAATGTTTCTTAGGTGAAGGCAAAGTACATCCAGTGTAGGGATAAAAGTTGGTGGCCACCTACATGGAGTATTTAGCCACAAACTAATTTTTTGTGGCCATAGTTAATGTTGAACCCTGGTATCAACTCTTGTATGTGTTTAAAGCAAGTAAATGTAACTTTTACTGAAAGGCAGCCACTGTGGCAACAGGTGACATGTATAGGATAACAATGAACAATCAAATCTAGTGTAACAGTAGCAGAAGTAGAGAACAAGCAAACTCATCTAGCTTTAGCCAACATAGGCTACTGGCTATACCAGACCAAGCAAGACTGAGTCATGGTGTGTTTTATTGCTTATGAATTCAACATTTTATTTCTAAAAGAGAGAGTGCGTTGGAAATATGGATATTGTTGTACACTTACGTACAGCCACATGCACAGTCAAGACAAACACGTGGATCCATTTTCCTCTCCTTTCACTCATCTGCCTTAATCTGACACATGTGTATAAAACCAATAAAAGCCCTCAGTGATATACAGCAGTACAGATCAAACACTGCTACTAATGAATCAGTGAAGTCGCTGAGAGTCGTCAGATCATCAAAGAGAAGCTATCATGTCGGATCTGCAGCCCTGCTCCAAACGTAGTAGTTTGCTGTGAGTTGAGTCTTCAAACTGACCTGCTTGACGTGCCGAGAAAGCAAACACCATGATGTCGTCAAATGCCCAGCTGTAGTCCGGGTGAGGAGGGTGGAAGGCCAGGTCCCTGCTGGATTCACGACGCAGGTCTAATAAGAAGGTGCTGTGCACCATGGGAACAGGGAAACATCCGAGCCGTTTCCACTCCCTGATCGGCTGGTAGTCTGGGGTTCGCTTATAGTAACCCTGACAGAGAGCAGGGACAAGAAGAACTCCTGGATCAGGTAATAAATGTAGCTGAGTGGATTAGCAGATGTTGGAATTGAAGTCCAAATTGTACCTGTGGGGTGATGCCACACCAGAAGTTGGAGTAGAGCGAGCGAGACTCTAACATGGGAGCCACCAGGGTCAAGTTTTCAGCCATCAGCAGGTTCAGTACACGGGGGTTAGTCAACAGGTTGTCACTGTCTACAAACTAAAGAGTGGACCAGGTCTGAGTCACTCATCATATAACATCAGTTCTCAAAATGCAACCGGAACTGAAAATAACCTGAACAAAGAAAAACCAAATGTAGTCAAGACAAGTGACATTAAATTAAAGTTGCACAGTCTTGTTTGATCAGATCTAGAAAATCCTTGAAACGCATATTATGAATATCACTATTAGATATATACTGTATTTTGCAGTGTACATCATGGTCCCAATCCAAATTAAAACATCACTATGGCATTTAATTAATGACCTTCAGTTATAAATCTGAAATATCACTTTAAGTTCACAGTTCTAAAACTAACTGGAGGGTAGCGGTAGATCAGGCAGAGCCCTGACGTACGTCATGCTTTCATTGGCTGATTTGCACCAGCTGTTTCATTCATGCTTCACAATCACTGGCTCCTTCACCAGCTGTGTGGCTATCAGCTGACTAGGAACATCCAGTCATACTGAAGGAGATGCACAGCATGGTGAGCATAACTGGACACTCATACTCTGCTCATACGCTCCTCAATCTCCTCCCTATTGTGTTACATGTTTGGTATTGTTTATTATTATTTGTTTAATAACCATTTTCCATAAGGTAAGTGTCTCTGACTGAATTATTGCACATTTATCATAAGATAAAACAGTATCTGAGTCTCACTAGTATGTAGTCAGCCCATCGTTCCCTGGCAGCCTTCAGCGCCGCCTGTCTCAGCTTCATCACATGGTTGAACCTTGAAGGAGGCCAGTGCTTCGGACCCCACTCATCTGTGTAGGACCTGATACAAAGATAAAAGATACTTAACTGGTCTTAACCATCATATTAGAAAACACTAGTGATGTGAGAGTTAAAAAGGACTAATCAAGAATAGAATCCAACTCTGAAGTACTCTGAATAGATGCTAATAAATGATTCCTGTGGAAACCATGACTCACTTTGGCTCCTCCATGGGTCTCCACTCCACGTAGTGGTACACACCCTGGGCTCCCTTCAGCCATTCTCTCAGCATGGCAGTGGTGTTGTCCATATTATGGTCTGTTGCTGCCCTGGAACACCAACACAGACAATGCAGGATGTCATTCAAATGAAGCAAACTCCTAGCCTCCCATCGATCGTCCGCGAGAGGACAGACACAGACAGTTTCACGCTGCCTGGGCATCTGCTAAACACTTACGATGCAAACGGCTGTCCCTGAGCAGAAACAAGATTCATGGCATGTCAGGACTGTCTTCACGGGAGGATGTGAAGCTGCAAACTGTCATTGGCTTGAGGCAACAGGGAAGAGGCTGTGACACTCTGAGTCATGACATTCAGACACCATGTTATGGAAGAAGACCTTCAGGCTTCCAGATTTGTCTTTTTACTGTCAGGCAGCCTCAAAGTGTCCTTACTGCCCAAATGACTACACTGCTGGAGCAGTCTGAGGAGGCACAGTGCAGACACACATTACTCTGAGACACTCTGGGTAATTCCAAGCACTTGCAAACACAACCCTAGAGATGGACTGCCACTTCTCCAACACTTTCTGTGGGTGCTGGACAAGAACGTCCATCAACACCTTGACACAGAAATATTGCAGAGACAGACAGACAGAATACCAGTATACACACACGCACACGCACACACACACACACACACACTGATACTTGCTGTAAGCTAATGATGTCAGCGTAAAAGTTAACACAGTTGCGGCTGGTGTTTGTCACTCCTGTGGTTTGCACTCTGCATCGCTGCCTCGTCACAGAGATTTCCACTTCCCACTCAAGGGAAGACACTGTGGCTACTGTATGTGTGGGTGAGAGTGTGTGTGTGTGTATATATACATTTGTGCACCTTTTAAAACTGTGAGAAAAACAGCGCAGTATCACTGTGCAGTTTGCTATCACTTGTACGCATATGAGTTTCAGAAAAATAATTATCACCTGTCCTTGCATTGTCTATTGCCCTTTAAAGAGGAAAGGTCAACAGAATGTGAAGCAGAGGCCTGTACTTGAATGTGTGCATACAAACACACACACACACACTTTGAAAGATGGAGTTTTCCACTGTTTGCTGTAATATTCCTTGCTGTACTCTCTCCAAAATCGCCCCTAATTTTAGACTGGTTGGACAGAGATAGAAACACACACACACACTTGTACGCCAGCTCCTTGTATTTTCAGTAAGTACAGTCTCAACATAGAAGATAACCCACATTCATTTACCCACATTTTGCACAAATAGTAATACAGAAACACCTGTTTTCACAGAGACATGCACACAGAGACGTGCGTGTGTGTGTGTGTGTGTATGTCTACACTTGCAGATGTGTGACACAAAATAAGGACGTTCATTTTTGTGACCTGGGAATGTTGGTGTGACTGGTGATTTATCTGTTGCACAAGTGGTGGTTTACAATTATAAGAGGTCGTGAGTATGTTTTAAAAAGTAAAAAAACGCCTGTATGCACGCACATGCACGTGTCTGTTAGTGCCTATTGTTGATGACCAGCTGTCGTTTTATTTTCATCATAGGCTAGGAACACGCTGAAACATCTGACTCGCTGCTAATGACTAGATGTGCACACATATTTACATGCTGTGTCAGCCGCTAAACTGCACATCTCTGGGGGAAATAAATGTGTTCATACATGCCATCTTCCAATGACAGACAGCTCCAAGCAGATATTTTAAAGGCGGGATCATCCGGGAAGAATGTGGGAATATACAGTGTATATAAGAACATGTGAAGGGTTGTGAGGCAGCAAGGAGGAGTGTGGGATAGAAGTGACAGAGGGGCTGAAAGAGGGCGGAAAATAAAAGAGGATTTGTGTTTGCAACCCTTTATTTTACTGCTGAACATAAACTCAGAATATGCAGAATTGTTCTAAATTGTTCTCATCGATATGGAATTTACATTTTGGTCAATTTGTCACGGAGCTCATTAAAACCCTTTCAAACTCACAAATGATCAGACTAACTTTGTTTTACATTTATCACATTAAAATGCTAATGGTGCTGTTTTTATTTATTTTTTGGCTCACAAAATCAGAAGGACTATAAATGTCACTAGAGTCCCTTTTTAGTATTTATACAGGCTCTTCTTGGCAGGACATATGCTTGCTGTGTCCGGGTAGTCAGTCGGTAAAGGGTTGAAGGTTGATGGGGCATCCTCTCCTACATCTCATTTTATTTTAAACATGTTCGTCTTTCTTCGAGAGGCAACTATGTGCTCCTTCTCATAAATGTCCAAAAAAAAGAACTTCAGGCAACATAAGCTGATAAACTGAACTGTTCTGTGACGTTGGAGACAAGTCAGAGAGCCTTTGCAGCTTCTGCAAAATATTCTGCCGAGCTGATGTCTCTGAAACTACAGGATTATGAATATTTTGTCCATCTGACTACGCGAACACGGCTAACAACATTTCAATGTGACTGTGACATCTCTGCACAGATACAATAATCTGACCTCCTCTTCCCTCCACACCCCTGAATTTCTCCCTTTCTTCTGCTGCGTATCCTCATTCCTGTTTTAGTTTAGTAAGCTGTAGCCTCATTATTCTGCTGCCTGCAGCGTTGGGGTTAGGCTTCCTCTCCAAATTTCTGTCTTTATGATCAGCATCTGGACAACACATGCTTCCCCAGGTCTCACCTACACATCCCACCCTTACTCAATCCCTCTCTCTATCCCATCATAACATGTCAATTTGTTTCTTCCCTCACTGCCTTATGGCCTTACGTCAGTGCACTTGGCCATCTGTCCTTTCACCTACATACATGCAACAATGCCTCTTGTCATCTCTCCTCCCTCTTGGGCACATCTCAAAGCATCTACATGTTACACATGTCCTTAATAAGTGCTGCAAAACCTATTTGGTTTGGTCAGATTGCACTGCAGCAATCATGCAGCAAAATGTAACGATACGTTTAGTCACATCTCCATCTGAATCACCTGATGTGATTATCAACCCACTTCATCACTCTCTCTGGCTCTCTGCTTCCCACTTATTACGGCTGTCCACTGCAGGAGTGTGTCAGGTAACAGGGAGTGTGTCAAAAGTTTGACATCTGGCCTTAAACACAGAGGCTTGTCTCTGAGACTGGCCCTTTTGGGTAAAGACAGATCTGAAAGGCTCCAGCAGGCCAGTGTCAGCTGACTGTTGATTAAATAAACTACCTAATATCCCTGACAATAATGACTGGGTGCTGCATATAATTAAGAAGCAGGAATGCCTCCTTCAGACCTGAGCGTAGATGCCTTTAAAACATAATAACCATGCTAGCATGCGTGTGTGTGTGTGTGTGTGTGTGTGTGTCTACGTTGACTTTGCAATATAGTCTCTCCTGTGGAGGCTGACGTGGCTGCAGGCCTCTTGACGGTCTAGCAGGGCAAAGGAGAAAGAGGACGGGTGCAATGGGTGGAGAGATGGGGGGGGAGAAGAAGAGTGGGAGGGAGGGGTGAGTGAGAAGGGCTCCTGACTGAAATTCCTCATGACTCTCAGGGTCAACAAGAGTAGCCGAGGCCAGCAGGCTTTCACTGAAGTGTGATATTCTGTATTCAGATTCAAGACGGGAAAAGACATTAATCATGCTTAAATATTAAAGACAGCCAGCGTTGACTGTTGCACGGCCATTCACCACCCAGGTACGTTTGGCTGAACATTTGCATTGGAGGCTTTTCATTTTGTACTTCAGAATTAACGAGAGAGAGAGTGAAAACTCAAAGAAATAGATGGGAAGAAGTAATGGAGGAACAGAAGGATGTCGGGAAAGACGGAGGAAATGAGGGGGGGTAGCGAAGGAGAGGGAACACAGTGGTCAGTAAATTGATGATACACACACACACATACAGACAGACAGACAGACCGCGCTAAAATTATATTTCCTCTATGACAACAAGAGCACCAGTCCTTCTAATGAATACCCCACTGTTCAGGAAAACATTGCTCTAAACGCGTTACCTGGCTGATGAACAGTGGACCTGTTTCTTCCTTTCATATCCAGGCATCTCCCTCTGCACATGAGAGGGCTCATACCAAGATGCCATTGTGTTTGTGTTGTGTTTGCCAACTCTATCACTGCTGTGCTGCCAAGCTCCAACAATACTGCTGGAAGTGTGCTGGAACACATGGGGCATCTAAGCAAGAATTCACAGTCCGGAGCCAGGAACAGCCATTTCCACTCCAGGGGAGAGAGGGAGAAGGAGAGAGAGAGAGAGAGAGAGAGAGAGAAAGAGCTTGAAAAAGACTCGGGGATTGGAAAATCAATTCTCTTTGCTTACTGCACTTGATTGAATAGATATGTCTGGTCTACAGATAAAACTTTCCCATGAATACCGTCTTCCTACAGGGCAGAGAGGATAGGGCTGGACTGCTGGCAGGTACAACATCGTCAGCTGCATCCCGTCAGCTTTACAGAGACTTTGCTGGTTGAGGCTCAGTGAAGGGCTGGCAAAGATTAGGCTCTGAAGTCACTGTGTTTGGAAAATGCACATTGGGCCACAGAGTAATTTCTACTAATAACACCTCATCATTTGGTGTGCAGTTTCTTTATTTCCACAGATGCCCGGCAGGTATAAAATAAAAAGTGACTCAATATATTTCGGTTAGACAGAAAGCCTTTAGGAAGTCAGGCGAGGTAGTATAAACACTGACAAAGTCCATTCAGTGAGGAGGTCAGAATGGATGAGTGGATCAACCACCAGACTTGAGTCCTGTGTGAAATTTAAGTTATTTTAACCCAAACCATGATCTTTTCGTAAAACCTTACCATGTACTATTGGTGCCTAAACCTAACCAAACTGCAGCTGTTTCAGAAGTTTAACCACAGTTTGGTTAGGTTTAGGAAAAGATCATGGTTTGGGTTAAAATAACAAGTCAATGTTGAACTACAGTACGCCATTTTGGTGCCTAAACCTAACCAAACTGCGACCGGTTCACAACATTAACCATGTTAGAAAGACTTTCTTACACCTGGTTGAGAAACATTCGATAAAATCTACAGTGCCCAGCTTTTTATGACATCACTGAGCCTTTTTAAAAAAAGTAAAACTACATACTTTTGAGTTGTTTTGAGATTTACTTCATCAATTAGAAAAATATAGAAAAACAGTATGCTTATATATTGTTTTATTTGGTCCTTATTTTATCGCAGTTTTTTACTTAATTCCGAAAGATACAATTTGGGCACTCTCACATTTTCAATGGTAACACATGTTTGATATGGAGGGAACGTACTCCAGTAGTTGCATCACTGGCTGACTTTCTCACAGCAGGGTGGCGCCTTCGGGCCCTGCCAGATGTGTTCTGACTATTTTATTTGAAGCCATCGATTTGAGACTCAACTTCAACTAGACATGAATGTAAATGAGTGGGTGTATTAGATGTCAAATGTTCCAAAATGGTTCAGGATATAAGTAGTTATCTATCATTATCATCTATCGTATGAGGTGTGTCTGACACCAGTTGTTCAAAACAAACTGTGCTCCAGATAAGAAGAAAGAAGGTACAAGCATCTTCCTCTGCTCCAGTGAGTCTGTGTCATTACGAGCTGTGTCTCTGGAGATTATGTCAAATAGCTGAGCAGATGTTAAAAGACATTTTTTTAGTTTCCCACGGACTGGATGTGACTGCAGAATACAACTCCTCAGGTGATACAGATTGGGAAGTCGGAGATGATTGTAGGCTATTACTCTACACATGCAGGTTCTGGCTCACTGTCTTTGAGGTAATTATGGAAGTGAATGGAAAACAGGGGCTGAGCCAGAGGAGCAAAGCTGAAACACTTACCCATTTTGTGTGTAATAGCATTCAAACACACATGTGAGAAGAGACACACATGCTTGCACCCGAACATTTAGACAGATCATTTTAGAACACAGTGCCAGTACTGTGATCTAATAGATATTGACACACACCAAAAGCATATGCTGCTAATCATTCACAAATGCCCATGCTGCCTGTATTCGATAACACACAATAGCCTATTTCATCCTAATAATTTATTCCATACACTTGGATAAACTGCTCTCTTTTAATGGCCAGACTCCTTGCGTGACAAAACCAGGAACAATTTGTGATTCGCTGGAATGCTCACACAGGTAATGCTCACACAGGTAATGCCTGAGGTAATACACCTGGCATGGGGAACCTCCTGGTGCAAATATCCAATATGACAAAACTGATAACCTTTGATTCTTTCCATTTTCTTCTGTTATAATATCTGTCCGTCAGAGGAAAATGATGAACTCTAGATCTGCATCTTAAGTAACAGCTAACAAAGCCAAAAACACTGACTTCACAAAACCTGATCTAATGACCAGTGGCATCTGCAGAGTCTCTGTGAGGCAGGACCAAGAAATTAAAAGGGGCAATATGTGTGTAGGAATGTATTTTCAGCAGGAGGGGCTCCTACTGAGATTCACCAAAATAAGAGTACACTGGATGTACAGGATAAAAGCCACCGGAAAGTGAAATAACCGGTTAATTTCTGAATAATTGGACCTGTAGATGTGCAGATAACACAAGCTTAACCCTGGGTTTCATTTTTTCTATCATTAATGTGTAAAAAGTAAATGATTATGTTTTCCAAGTAACTTGTCCAGCACTGATCATAAATCAAGGTTTAACTTTTCTGTTGGATAACACTGCATTTCTTTTCAGTGCTATCATCAGTCTGGATTTTGCCCCAAGGTCAAAACAGAGCAGCACTTGAGTAAACCAGAAGGTCACCCAGGCCAAGTGACCTAACATGGAACACTGAAGTGTCCCATTACGACACTGCTTTAAAAGGGTTAACAAGTCACATTTGTTCTTTAAAAAGACTTTAACTCAGCTTTCAACTCTAATTTTTTATAGTCAGTTTACTGCTGCATAACTGTGTACTTAATAATTGCTCAAATATTGTTTATGTCATGTTACGTCATATCACATGGTGCAAATCATGTCTACCAAAAAAGCATGGAGTCTCTAATAATCTCACTCACGCTAATAATCAATCTCTTCGTGACATGATATAGTGGATACAGGATACAATTACATAAAACTTCTCTCAATGTCTGACAGGCGCTACAGTATTCATCGCACATCTGCCACGGAGGCTTTCAGCATGTATGTATTTGGGCAGCTGGGGAGAGTCACATCATACCTTGGGATGCCTCAGGATTTACAGTGGTTGTACCAGCGGTTGTATAATAATAGATATAGTTGGTAGTTAAAAGTTAACCAGTCGAAAGGTCTTACCACACATCCATCCCCATTGCTGCATTCTCTCTGAGTATAAAGTACAATGACAGTCATAAAAATGCAATAAGTGGTTATATGATAAATGAGTAAATAAACAGCATGACATTATGAAAGCGAGAAGGCCAGTCCTGCGGGGCTGGCCGATGTTGTCAGTGCTCCGAGATCCTCTTTATGGTTCAGTCTGTCTCTGACAAGTCGACAAATCATCATCTCAACCCCCAGCTCAGCACCTGGGAAATCACTCCACCACATGAACACAGCCAGCAGGCAATAAGCAGCAGGCAGCCAGCAACAAGCCGCATCAAGAATAATAATAGCAGGCTGGCCTGAACTTTAGAGAGGATTGTGTTGTGCACTGTGCCTCAAGTGTTAAGTCAAACACACAGTCTACTGTTTATGAAACCCTTTATGATTTCCTTTGAAGCTGCTTACTAAAATCAGTGACTCCCGTAGGCCCGGATCCAAAAGTCAACCGTTAACTGGCAAAAGAGATGCAAGTTGTTGAATTCTCAACGTGACTCTCTAACTCATGGGGAGTTCAGTTAGCCATGAGGTCTAAGGCTGTGTAACTATGTAACTTTGGTTGCATGTCATCCATCCTATCCCTTTCTCCATATTTCCGGTCGCCCTTGACTGTTATGTATTTCATGTGTTTGGTTGCTCGTCGCGTAAGTGTAGTTAAAGAAATCAGCTTTTCTGCCAGAAAGTCTGTCTAACATGTGGCTACCGTTGTGAAATGGTCGCAGTTTGGTCAGAAACCCTTTCTGAGAGAAAGCCTCCGAGGCAAACTTCTCCCATGTGCGGAACGACGTTATTTGCTTTCTTGCAGACAGTCAGATGAAAAGATCCGTACCCCTCTCATATCTGTCCATTGCAAGTGTGTAGCTAGCGTCTTTACGCTGAGCGAAGAAACTGTAAACACCTGGACAAAATGCATGCAGACACAGGAACCACAAATCAACACCCCAGCTGGCCAGGCCAGGTTCAAACCCAGAGCCCTCTAGCTGCGAGACTTGATGCTGACCTTGGTGTGACAGGCTTTTACACATCAGAGATGTACATATCACCTGTCAACAAAAGACTGTGATGTGAGCTGACACCTATTTCCTTGATCTATATGTTGCCTGCTGTTGCTTCTATCAGAGATTTTCCAGATTAGCAACTACTGGGTCCTATTCCAAAACTCGGCTTTTACCCATCTTGAAAACAGCCAGATTATACAATATGAGTTGTGTTGTACTGTCTTACAGTTCACTGTTGTCCTGTTGGGACAGGAAAAGCAGCAACAGAACGGATGAAAGAGGAGAGTGCACACGGTCAAGCTAGTGTGGGAATGTGGATTAACCAACCCGTTCAATGCCCTCTGGGTAATTTCCCACCACTGTTGACCACCTTCTCTCTGCCCGACCAACCCCCACTTTCTCTAAATTCCTGCATTCTTTCATTCTCTAACAACAGTGTGAGTCTTTCTGACCGCTCTGCCACTTCACTGACTGAGTAAGACCTGCGCCCACTTGCAGAGGCAAAACCTCTAAAGGCAGATTATACTGACCATCCAAACTGTCAAGAGGAGTCAGGGGCTGAAGTAACAGGGAGGAGACCTGACCTGGATGATCAGTGCAAATGATCCTGTGAACAGACTCGAACTGGAAACTTTGGTCCTCCCAACATCCTCAGACCAGCCAAAGCCTGTCTAGAATTTTTTGGAAACATGCATGATTTTGTCATCTGGTTGAGTTGTTAAGCAATTGAAGAATCTTTTAAGAATGTTGTCATCATGTCATTTAAACAACAGCTGCTACCGTGTAGATTCACGCTCCATTTCTTTTTGTGATTTTTAATGTGACTCTCGTATGAAATGGTAATATACTAGACTGTCCAGATCATCTCATATGGCTATGAAATTACAAACAAAGTCAAAGAAGCCTACAAAACTCAGTACTATGCTGCTACTGCAATGCAAACACAGGCCTTTCTAAGAATGCTTTCCAATTTGTATGCATATTATTTGCTCAATGTTTTAAGGACAAATCAAGTAAAATATGATCTCTTCAGTTTTTGTCCCGCCATGTACTGTGCACTGGGTTTGCTCCAGAGCAGAGAGGGATCTTAGTCAACTGCAAAACATCTTCCAACTGTTCATCCCATGAGCTTTCTTTATGTTCCAGCTGTTAAGTTACACTCGTATGATCTCTCTTCATCGGCCTGCACATTCACACAAATGCAGTACAACAAAAAACAACATTTGCTCGCTTCCTGCTTCTGCTGCTGCTACACAATACAGAGAACTCCAGCGTCTCTCCTCGATTCTCTCCTCCCTTGTTATTATATTTAATCATCTACATCCTTCTTCTCTACTCCACTTTGCTCTGCCTCCCTCGGATTGCATGTTTGAAATGAGTAGAGGGGAGATGATGAGGTTAAGCAATCCTCCGTTCTGCTCAAGCCTGAGGCTCCAGAGGGGAGTGAGAGGAACATTGTGTCCCCGCACAAAGACTGGAGATCCTCATGCAGACACTCTTGGTATTATCTGCTTCTTCTTGATAGTTCCCATCAGTCTGTCCATGATATATCCAAACAGGCTGTGGATAGAAGTAAAGTGGAGCAACCTGGCTGCTGTTATGGGTGAAGATGTGTATCATATAACCGCAAAGTCCTTGGCTTGAGTCCATCTGGGTTCCCTGATCTCACATCACCCCCCTCTCTATATTTCCCCAAGCTTCTTACTTCTCTGTACTGTCAAATAAAGACAAAAATGCCGTACAATAATTTAAGTTAAATTACATTACCTTGACGTGCTGAG
This sequence comes from Gadopsis marmoratus, assembly GCA_036023855.1. Classification (NCBI taxonomy): domain Eukaryota; kingdom Metazoa; phylum Chordata; class Actinopteri; order Centrarchiformes; family Percichthyidae; genus Gadopsis; species Gadopsis marmoratus. The sequence continues at coordinate 8,709 of JAVQJF010096220.1, read as the reverse complement.
CCTAAGTCCTTTACTTCTTCCCTTTAGACACACTGTTTGGGTTTTAAACTGTAGTCCTTATTATCATATTTCAGTCATTTAGTGCAGTAAAATGCTTCTATAATGTGGATTCATTCTTTTAGTGAGAGTTGAATTACAATTTGGCATTTATTGTGTGGTTTGGCTTACATGTTGGTCAGTAACAATGATGGCAAAGAGAAACAAAGGCATAGAGCTGCATGAGTTATGTTGAGTTTTCTTAACCAGTTTAGCCACAAAAAGCCAATAAACTTTTTTATACCAGAAAAAACATCCATTTAACAATATTAAGATGTTTTAAGTATTTCCACTGTTTCAAATTACCACTCTTTTTTTTGTCTAATTTAGATTCGCCTCTATTCAGAAGTTCTTATTTTCACCTGAAAATATTTTCACCATTTAACGGCCTCTTGGACGACCATCTTAATGTACACATCATTTCCTCGTGTGCTAAATAGACTCATATGTGTTCACTAATAGTTTTACTGGATTTGAAGCGTAATGCGTCAAACTCTTAAATAAATATGAGAATACTTGTGGGGTAAATATGGAAAGACTATAGGCCTGTGCTGTGGCTGCTGAAATACATATGAATTGCCTGAATAAAGCAGTCCTGTGTTAGAGGGTTGGCTTAGAAGGACCTACAGTATGTGTGTTAACATGTGTGTCCTTATTCTCTCATGACAAATCTGTATCTGTCAGTAACACTTTGCTGTTAAATCAAACCTACTTGTGGTGCAGGGCGGGGAGACACCACTCCTAACTGATGGGGCCCTTCCTCTGTTGGCTCAGTCACTTTTGCACTTTGCTCCAGAGTTTCTCCAGTGTGCATGTGTGTGTGTGGGTGTGTGTGTGTGTGTGTGTGTGTGTGTGTGTGTGTGTTTTAGAAGGTCTCCCAATTAGAAATAGACAGTCACTCTGCAAACAAAAGCAAGACTTTCAGGAAAAGAAGACTGGGACCCTGGGAGACCACCAGGGCCACATGGGACTCGCATTCTCAAACTGCCTCCTGTCAGAAATCTCCCAGATTGTGTTTGATTTTCTATCTTATTCACCAGCTTGCATAACACACACACACACACACACACACACACACACTCCTGGGTCCTGCTGTCAGACCAACTCAGTGTCTCCTTTCATCCCCTTCACCTGCAGGGTCCCTCTCTTTGATAACTTTATGTTATCCAGCCTGCAAACAGACTCCAGGACCCTACCTGCGGTGAGTCCCGCAGTTACCTGCCAGCCCTGCTGTTTTACAGCGCAGAGTTGTGCTGAATCACACGCAGGGAGCCGTGATTAAAGGTTCATCGTAACCACCGACACGCACAGGAGCTCTTTCATCTTCTCCCACACAGCGTGCAGTTTGGATGCCGGCGGACACGCGAGGCAACGCGCCTCGTAAAACGCTGCAACAGGTCGGCGACCCGATGTTGACAATCTGCTGTTATAATTAACAAACACACGCTGCAAACATCATGCAACTGCAGCTATTCTGCAGCTATGGATAAAAAAGATGGCTGCAACTCTAAAAAAGAAAAGCACTCCCACTTACTTGGCGTGACATTGTTTAAAAAACTTACTGTTAAGAGTCAAAAAAGAGAGAGAGAAAGAAGTCAACTCCATCCCACAAACTGCCTCTCATGCACCCCTCTCTCTCACCAGATCGCTATGCGCTCCTTCGGATACTCCAGCCTCTCGATGCAGCCCAGGTGATGTGGCAGGCTGTGCGCCGCGTTACGAGCCACGATGGCGATCAGAACCTTTGGCTTCAGCAGGATGGACTCGGCCCGGGGCGCCTCCGGAGCGACCCGCGTCTCCAGTTCGGACGCGCCGCCGGGCGGCAGAGCGAGCAGCAGCGCCCACAGCACACCGAGCGCCCGCATCTTCGCTTCCAGGATAACGCAGCGAGTCCCCGAGGCAGAGCCAGAGAGCTGTGTGCGTGAGGGAGTGAGAGGGGGAGTGAGCCAGGAAGGAAGGTAAAAGAGAGGGATAGGGTGGGTGGAGAGCCATCCCACCTCTTTTACCCCTCTCACACCCCCTCTGATGGCTGCTCCTGCTGCTGGTGTGGAGCCTCTTCCTCCCACTAATAACAGATTGTACAGACATGATTAAAAAAAAAAAAACCCACATCAACTGCTAATGATTCCATGTTTGTCCTTGGTGGCAAATGGATTTTAGGTGAAGCACACCATGTTCTAAATAACTTCCCATGATGCCTGTTGATCCGTGTCTGTTTCTCCTCCTTAATCGAGTGTTTCTTTCCTTCTCCACCTCGCCTCCACCCATGACAGCCTCTTGGATGCTGCAGAGCTGGAGACCATGAAGTCACCAGCTCTGGCATCCACCTTCAGCCAGGCTGCTGCACTTTTTATTTTTATTTCTGGTGTTAATCCTTTGATATAAACATATGTACTGTCAAAGCTGTAATTTGTCACTGCAGCAAAAACTATATGTGAATTACGAAAAAGGGGTAAAACCTTAATTTAACCTCCTGTTTATAATCTATAAGCAGTATATAAACATTTAATACATTCTTTATAACACATTACAATGTAGTTATAAGCAGCTTTAAGGACATTTTTAAGCGTTTATTAATGAAACGTGTTATATTGTAGTATATCCATTATCTGTTTATATACCAGCATCCAGTTATGGATGCTTCACAGGAGGAGTTAAAGTTGTTAACGACAACAATAAACACTTAAAAAGATCTCATATTCACTTACAACTACATGATTATTGTGTTATAAAGCGCTTATTAAATGTTACACTGCTTATAAATGCTAAATAGGGGGTGAGCAAAAAGGAACCAATGGGGAAATCATAGCTTTGTGTATGTATATTTGCCCCATAGATACAGAAAGTTATTGCATTGTAAAGGATGTTATTTGAGTTGACAGCAAAACAAAATAAGACAAAGAAGAAATACTACATTGTAACAATTGGACCAGTGAGACGACCTAGATATTCTCTTATCTTTCAAAAACATTTCCTGCGTACAGTGGCACAAAACACTGAACAATCATGGCCCCAAAACAAAACATTGACTGTAACGAGTGCATGACAGAAGAAAATGTGCCAAACCAATATGACACCATGGCACAAACATTTAACCAAACTGGCACCCAAACACAAACACCTCATAACTTTCCACACAAAATCAGACGTTCTCTGTAAATACGTTGAATTGCTACGTAGAGTCTATAGAAAACTGTCCACAAATATACCTCCACTTCCAAAAGTCTACTATTATAATATTATGCTCTGTGTTCTTATATGATTACAGTAACCCTCGAGTAACCTTTTTTAATTACAGTGCAGTCACAGCACAGACAGACGGGCAAAGCCAGCTTGCTTCTGTCCCTGTCTCGACTCAGCTCTGTTTATTTAAGCTAGGATCTCTGCCACCTGGTAATGTTTTCCCTCTTCGTTGAGGTAATGAGAGTACTCTGCCATCTTCTCTGTTGTTGGATGCTCTTAGTCACCAGACAGACAGAGACAGACAGCAATGATTTCAATCTGTCTGAGTAATCTCTTAGCTCCCTCTAGTGCTTTCCTAAAGCCCTCGACCAAACGTATACCCACAGACAACAGTGTACATTTACACAAAACAAAATGAAACTTTGCTTGGGGAAAGTTGGCTGACCTTTTTAACTTGCAGTCTAGCTTTTATTCCTGCACACAGTTGTCTAAAACAAAGGTCAGAGATCAGTCCTCAGCAGGCAGGATGAGTTGAGATGACGTGTTGAGATTCGCTCAGAGGCACGTGAACAGTAACTTCTAGGGCCAAACTCCGGCCATATTGGACAGTGAATGTTTAGCGTTCAAACTGAAAAGAAAAGAAAATGCGTATAAATAAATGACTAAAGAAAAATAAATATTTGCCTCTTGTGTTAGTCACTCCACTCTGCACGTTCTACTCAGTTCTAAAACCAACAACCCTTCCCTGCTGGCAGGCAGGCAGGCTTCAGCACTGGGGCAGTAAAAGTCTGCAATACATTTTCATTATTCAAATGGCTCATGTACTCCCTCTTCTGTCATAGCAAAACATCTGCTTTGTAATTTTGGTTGCATACTTGACATGCAGACATTTGTCTCTGAACTGAACTATGGATGTGAGAGCAGAACTGTATTTTTTTTTTTTTTTGTTATGTTTGGGATAAATGTATGTTTTACAGACTGCCAAGCTTTTGGTTTGTTAAACTGTGGTTGCAGACAAAGCGTAGCTTAAATGGCTAGCTTCTAGCTTCAAAATCCTTCATAACTAGGTTCAATAAATAGAAAGATATGTCATACAGAAGCCTCCAGGATAAATATGTACCACATGTTATATTTTTTGTAGAAGTAGGCATGAAGAAATGTGGACCGCTGAAGGATTGTGGCACTTCTTCACAAGGTTCTTTCATTTTGATGATGAGCTCGTGCTGTTTTCTACCATAACAGATATTGGAAAGCTAATGAACAAAAACACACTGCTATGAGCCTGAAACATGAGCTATTATGGGACATAAAATTGTAGTTTTCTACACAGCAGTCTGGTGAGGCTCTCTCTGTACGGCTCAGTGGAAACAAGTGACTCAGGAGAGGAGAGGCCTGCACGCTCGTTGTAATTCCAATGAGCTGGTGTGTGTGTGTGTGTGTGAATGGGTAGGTGGGTGGCTTAGGACTTAATGCCTCCTTAATGGCTGTCAGGGTGAAGTACAGCTCTAATAGATGGTGCTTGATCATGCAGGGAGCTCTCTGAGGGAGTCTGTGCATGTGTGCGTGTCAGCGTCATGGGAAAGAAAGCCCTGAACCAGCAGATGGTGGTCTTGTTTTATCCTTAGAGATTGCTCTGCCCCCCCCCCCTCCACCTCCACACACACACACACACACACACACACACTGTCTTGTCTTATGGGAAACAAACAGTGTGAGAGAAAACCACTCATCCTGGGCAGATGATTGAGATTGTTGAAATTGTCCCAATACACTAAACAACTCCTGCAGTCATAGTCTCCTCAGTACCAGTGGGCACAAGTCACCATTTGCTCCAGGCTCTGACTGCTTGCTCAGCTAATGTGAATTTGGCAGGCTGCAGCAAAATACAATACCATAAATATGGGCAGAACCATAAAGCAATCAGGCTCTCTGGCTATCCAATTCAAGCCTTCCTACTCTGCTGGTCACTTCAGTGATGTGAGGAATTTCAAACAAACAATTTCCAACATAGCTGAGCCGTCAAATTGTGTGCTTGACATTAAGTGGATGCATCCAGGCAGTTGCATAATTGTTTACACTGAACAATTACCTTCTTGGGATTTAAGTAGGTCACGTCTTGTGGATGTTGCAGCATGAATGCAAATGCATTTAATTTTACCTTCCTGCAGCATTGGCCTCCCCCTCATGTGAGTTGCTTTATTGCCAAGGTAATCCATAGTATGCATCTGCATGGCGACGCTTTTACATACAAATGGTTGGGGAGGAGAGAGAGATTAGGAGAGAGGGGCTGTTGGGCTGAGGTTATGAGACACAAGAATAAAGTTGGTATACTTCACCACACAGAGCAAGGGCAAGATTGTTAAGAGGCTGGCGCTGGCACACTTCTGAACAAATGTGTTTAGAGCTACTAGAGGTAGATTACTCCAAAGCGGGTATTAGGCAGCGAGGAGCTGCTAGAGAGAGTTAAGACACTGAGCAAAGGCCTGCTGGGCATCGAGGCAGGGATCCATCCCTTTGCCTCTCAGAGCTGACTCATACTCTCTATGTGGGCAATGTTTGCATGTACACACACACACACACACACAAACTGTTGTGAAAGAGACAGAAATGTCCTGCCATTATATAAACCTGCCAGAATATGTTTCTTTACTAATTTTTGGAACAAAACTTGCATGTGCGATGTAGTGCTTCTGTCTCCGAGCCCCGATTTCTTTCCTGTTTTACCTTATTACACTTATTATACCACAGAAATGTGTAACCTTTGAAATAGCTGTGTAAAATTTGTAGGAATGACGTAATAAAATGTAATTAAAAAGGCTTGTTTGTGAAAGCCTCAATCTGTGATCCACATATAAACATAAGGGTCATCCAACTATCAAAATAAACTCAAAACACAGGAACCTCCTGTCACTCCCAAACCTATTGGCAGGTCTTTAAATACACGATTTAACAGCAGACAACAAACAAATCCAAGTTATTCATCTTTCAGAAGCTGCTAAAGGTGTGTTTGCATCAGTAATGTTCATAAACACTGCAGTAATATTCTCATTTATGACCAACAAACTGCTGATTTTCAATCATTAACACACATTTTCAATTATGAATGTGAATTTGGCTCAGATGTATTTAAGGATTTGAACGTAAATCACACTAGCAGCCAAGAACATGTTGTACCCTAATAAGGACTCTCACGCTTTGGGCTCTATTTCACTCTCACACACACACAAAGCAGGGAGGAGTGGGCTCTTTATGGGTACTTACGTCAGGGTGGAAAGAACATTTTCTTGCCCATATTCCTGTCTGAGGTTAACGGGCAACATCCGTCTCTTCCTCGCTCTCCCTCCCACATTCTCACTTTCACAAATCCCTCGCTCCTACCTCGTCCACCTTTCTCTCCCTCTCTGTCTGCCTCCCCCACACATTTATTTCTCTGTGTGGGAGAGCCTTGCTGCAAGCACTGTCCCACAGGGACCCTTTCACGCTGCTGATGTGCACAGTGGCTGCAGATTGTAACCTTATGTGCCCCTGCAGATGAGTCATGCGAGGCAAAGAAGGAGTTGTGTTGTGTGAGGCAGTTGGGTATTAAAGAAACATGCAGGCTACTGAGTGTTCCTTTCATAATGTGGTAATCAACTTAACCATTGACACTAACTCAAAGCATTATGGCGTCCAGTCCCTCAGGGAGCACATTAGGCCGAGCCTCGAAGCAGATATCAATCTATCGCTCAGGGGTTTTATATACCAACACATCATAGAGTCATTTGTGAAGAACGGTTGCTCAGTTGTTGTCAGTATTATCACTCAATTGGACATTGTGAGGACAAATGATTAGTGTCTTTATTTATTATGAATTTATTACAACTATTATTTACTCACTAGAATGAGCTTAGTTTTCATGTTTGATGGAATTTTGTCAATTAGACATCAAACTCACTGAGGAAGAGGGCTGTGTATTTCTGTTGATATCTTATCATTGATTTCCCTACATTTACACACCCACAAAGGACCATAAAACAATACATTAGTACTGAAAATAACCCACACAATTTCTGTGTTAAATGTTTTGATTTGTTTCTCTTGACTGTTGCTTTAAACCTGCAATAACATATTTTGGGCACTTGGAGGCAACGTAAACACCAACAGTTGATATGGCAAACATGTTAGCAAACGCTTGTCTATTTACACATCCAACAGATATGGTGCAACATTAGCATTCATTTGAAGTCATGTTTCTGGCCACCTGACAAATATAAGTTCAATATTTAGCTCTATTTATGGTATTCACCAACTAAACATCTGGCTCTTCAGAGAGTTGTGAGAGTGAACCAAAACAGTAAAGTTGCAGGCCAGAAATCCAAAACAGTGAGCTGAAAGATGCTATAAAAGTAGAGCTGAAGGCACCTGCAAATTTGGGTGATAATTCACTGTGAGTTCGTCACCACATGCAACTCCTTCTACGTTACGATTAGTAATTTGATCCATTGTAATATAAAAATACTGGTTAGTGCAGCTTTAATCAATTGTATTTTCAGATTCATTGTAATTTAAAGGGAGACTGTAATCTTTGCAATGGTGGAATAATGGTTAATAAATCAAAACATGGTATAAAGGTAGCACAAGCAGAAAAGACACATCAAGCCATCAAACTGAATCAGCAATGTCACTTACACAGCAACATGTAATATTTTTCTAACGTTAGCTCAAAATTAGCCACCATGAACTACTGGACAGTAATGATGTAAGAGCAAAAACCCTGGTTGTACAGATTTATATTTATTTAATTTGCTAGTGAATTATTTTAAAGTTATATAACCTCACTATAAATGTTATTCTAGGGCTTTGAATTGCCTGTTTGTTATAATCATTTTTTTTTCTTTGTTAATTTCTCATAAATTTGATGTATTTTATGTTTGTATGTTGAACCTGGGAAATAAAATCTAATAAATAATTTTTTTAAATCCCATTTGCACAGAGATAACTGATCAAATACTGTTCAACTGTGTATTTAAGGGGTGAAATTATATTTTTGTTTACAGGAACATATTGTCCACTAGCTTGCAGTACTGGAATTGTACCAGCAGGTGGCGTTACGCAGTCTTGGTGCTCTGAGTGAATCTGCTGTGACTGCATGGCTTTAGGCAGCATGACCACAGGAAAATAGACCGACTTCACACTCCCAGCATGACGCCACTCCATTACTCAGCTTATAACACGCACACACACACTAAGATGCCACACACATCAAGAACTTCTTTTGTTTTTAATAGAAAAAAAAGTATTCAAAATAATACAACAGGAAGTATCCGGTAAAGATGACAACAAAAAACTGTGCTCAGGCCTGTGTCTACATGGCAACCGGGCATCCTCCCCTTGAGCTCAGCCTGGTTTGCTGCTTCAATGTGTGTGTGTGTGTGTGTGTGTGTGTGTGTGTGTGTGTGTGTGTGTGTGTGTGTGTGTACGTATAAATACCTCAGATTGATGCACCTGACA
>JAVQJF010096207.1:0-12553 GCA_036023855.1 Gadopsis marmoratus | reverse complement strand
CTCTCTCTCTCTCTCTGTGTCTCTCTCTCTCTCTCTCCCCCCCTCTCCTTGACACCAAGGGCCATCTGCCGCCTCTTTTCAATATCAAGCTCAGCAGATTATTTCCCACAGACTTCTAGCTTCACTTGACACAACCGAAATAGCGTCTCGGAGAGCAGCTGCGCAGAGACGCTCTCCGCTTATTGCGCTCAGCCGTCTGTCTGTCTGTCTGTCTGTCTGCAGCAGGCTCATAAAGACCAAGCGGATTTGAATTAAGCACCGGATAACAGACAGCAACTGTGCATCCTCAGGTGAGGGAGGGAGGGAGGCAACTGTTTAGTATCTTGGCAGCCCTGCGTTAGGAGACGGGGGGGAGGAGGAGCGGAGAATGAGCTATTCTTGTACCAGCAGCAGAGGCAACAGCCAGGACCCATCAAGCGCTAAGAAGCCTGCCGGTAAAAACCCAGGCGCAGACACCGGAAGCGCAGACCGCAGCGGCAACGGCAGCCCGGAGCAAACGGCGGTGATGAAAGTGAAGAAAGGCTGCAACTCGGCCGACGTCCCGGTGACCGCGGAGGAGGACCTGCACGCCAGCATGGTGATCACACCGGAGGATGTTCTGGGTTTGCAGAAGATCACAGAGAGTAAGTTCACTGCCGCCGTGTCGGGTGTCGACTGCAATGGGAGGACAGCGATGCTGAGATGTTACAGCTCCTCCGTGAGTCATGTGTCACGTCATTGCCGTGTCCCCTTATTTATGCGATGTATGCAGGCCCCGTTCAAACCCACGGTCATGCATCATTGGAGCCCCCCCCCCCCTACTGGTGAACGTTACCCACCTGTCTGCAGATGTGCGTGAAACAGTCTCTGTGTCGTAACAGCCCCGTGACCTGTGCAGGTGACCTGTGCAGGTCACCTGTGTGGAGGTTTAAGTTTAGCTCACAATTATGGAGGCGGGTGCTTAAAACCACCATGTGTGCAGTTTATGTGCAAACAGGCTGGTGAGCCATGACTCCCCAAATAGTTGATTGCTAAACACACACACACACATTTTGTCATCACTTCAGGATGATTTTATTTGTCTTCGAAGGTGCAGAGTGATGTTCTGGGGTGGCTTGGGGGTCATCTTTCAAAACAGCCTGCATGTGCTTCCTTTTGCACGAGTTCACGTTTAGTTCGTCTAACTCAGTGTTGTTAAACTGCTGTGGTGTTATATACTATACTGCTATATAGTGTTGTTGGGCAGTTTAATTCTTAACAATGTGTCATACAGATGATTTGTTCAGTTTGTAAAATCTTAATCAGGAAGGTAACTAAAGCTCCCAAATAAATGTAGTGGAATAGAACAACAAACAGTAACATCAACAACACATGGAAGCACTCAAGTAAAGTACCTCACAGTATTTTAAGTACAGTACTTGAGAAAATGTGCTTTCACAGTCCTAGTATCGATTACAGATCTGTAAAACTATTCAAATGTATGGTCTTTCTGCTGCTTTGCTTGTGTTCCTAAGACAACATAGTAATGTCCAAACGTTTTGTGTACTAAGTAATGTTTAGGCTCAGTGCATACACCCTTTACACACAAGTACAACTGCTTGTTCACTGAAAAACAAATTAATCTGATGTATATTTTCATGGCAAAGGGCCTCTTCTGCCACTTGTGACATTCTGATTACCATACTTCCAGTTTAAACGATCTTGAAATAGCCCATTTATTATTCATAACGCGACAGTATGAAAAGGCTGCTGATTACGTGGCGCGTTGCTTAATGCAGTTGCTTTTTTAATGATGTCACACTTCTAAATCTCAAACAGGCCTCTTATAGGGAAACACAGGGAGGGATGGCAGCCGGGAAGTTTTTATGTGCACAAGAACACCTACATCTATAAACCAACTCAGGTCTTAAACCAGTAGTTAGCTAACAGGTGGCCAGCAGGGCATTTGACTATTTCAAGGCCGGTATAATACCTCACTTACACAACACGGTTACATTGGCTCTTACATTACTGAGTGAGACAACATGCAAACACTGTGTCGGATTTTCCCCCAGATGTTTGGGCACTGGGCACAAATTCACATTTGTCTTTATTTATGCATGTATGCAAAGGTCATGTATCTTTACAAGCACCCTTACAAGATACCTTCGCTCAAATCACATTTTTCATCACCATGTGCTTATCCTCATTTTGTATTACTTCTCCATGCAGCTCAAGATAATACAGGAAGTTTATGTTGTGATGAGGAATGAGATCTTGCTTGTCCAGGCCAACATAATCACAGCTTACTGAGAAGAGGAAGAGCTCCAGGAACATCCTGTGGCACAGCTTGTCCTTCCACGTTTACTGGTTGTCACTTTCAAGTCTGGTATTTTCTTTGATTGTCAGTTATTAGGAACAGGAGAATTACTGCAGCTGTATTTTGACTTGATAGTACACATACAGCATGTGAGTGTGTGTCTTTGTGCTTTTACCTGTAAGTCTGTGATCCCTATGAGTGAGTCTATGTGGGGATAGTTGTCCAGCTGCACAGCAACGTGTTCGGTAGCATCGCAATCACTCTGTCTCCCACGCTGGACCCTATTATGGACTTGGAAACTCTCGCTTTCCTACCTCGCAGCGTCATCGCTGGAGGCAAGAGGAGGCATGTGTGAATCACCACAGCAACGTGAATACACGCTTGAATCACTACGGCAACATGGAGCATCTCCCCGTGGTTACAGCCAGCGGAGCGTGCGTCTCTGTTCTCCCACACACTTCTTCCGCTACCTTCCCTGCTCCCTTTCCTCTCCTCTGCTCCTTTGTTTAACAGTGTAGCTGTGCTGTCGCTTGATGGGTTACATAGACAGAAAAAGACGTGTGCACACTCACTCACTCCTGCTCGGTCAAACAAAGCAGGAAACAACCTGAGCTCTCCCCCGAGAAGACGCTGAAGTCCTTCTGTTGTTTTGTGACACATCTGTCTCTGTTATTTGCTGCTGCACATGCTCAAGTGGCTGCAATTGATTCCCTCTCTAAATGGCATGATACAGTCAAAATGGAGTCAATACATTTTTTTTTTTTTTTGGTTTTTTTACTCGCTGGTTGTGGTTTGAACCTGCTCGGAGCACAGGTGCCTTACAGGAGAGGAAAGTTATCAGAAACGGGGCTTTCAAATAGCATAAAGTTGCCGTAACCACAGCAAGCTGCTGAAATTCATCAGGAGTTGCATAGACAGAACAGGCTTTCTGCTCAGTTGACTGATCTGATTCAAATTTATGTTCTTAACTGAATCTTAATCTGTTGTGTCCATGTAGAAATCATCACAGCCATCAGAGTTGCAAGAAAGTCCTGCAGTGTTTCTTTCAGGGATGCAGCTAGCAGTTTGTTTCAGTAGTTCATAATCGTGCTTATACATTACTAATGTACAGTAAAGAGAAGAAGTTAAAGTCGTAATCAAGTTTTTAAACATGTTTTTGTTACTTTGAGTACTTTTGATTTAGCTGAAATTTAATTTTAGCACTTTAACATGTAGAGTGTGAAGCATCAGCTCTGTTGCTATGGTTATCAGCAGGCTAACACAGGATAGAAGCGTCAGTTTTGTTGCTATAGTTATTAGAAGTTTCATCTAGTCTGTGGTTTTCTGTTTTAGTTTTAACAGAAGCCTTTGAGCCAAGTATGTCCTTGTCTTTGAAACAAGTATGTCCTGTAGCCACAGTATATGTTTTAACTGGTAACTCAGTTTCTGAAATAGATGATGGAAACGTAGCTCACGACAAGACCTGACCAACTTTGGTGAGTGTTGAGATAAATTTAATCAGTCTAAGACATTCACCATGCAATAAATACATGGCCACTGTCAGTCGTACTCATGAACATAACCGATGAAGGTTCACAGCTTTAAATAACATTTCCTGAGTATGTTTAAAATGATTCACAGTATTGAGACTGTGAACTGGCCTGAGACCTGTGAGGTATTTTGTGTGAAAGCAAAATAACCCAGTGATGATCTGTGAGAATAAACTCTGTTTTACAACCCACAAGGTCTGTTAAGCATCCTGAGCTCAAATGACCCACTTAGGCCCGCAGTCCTGTCGGCTTGTACTCCTTTAGCAGTGTGCTGGTTCAGATCTGATGCCGTTCAATGCTCCATACTGGGAAGTTAAATGGGGTAGCAGGACAGGATTATTGAAGGACTGAATGTCTTAAACTTTCACAAAAAACAGTGCACATACGTAAGACACTAATTTGCAATATAGGACCAGACATCATCTACATTTATCAAACTGTAATTTATGGACCTTTTTGTTTATTAATAAAGCCAAATTGCTGCTTTAAAGTCTAAGAGTTTAGATTTTTAGTTAAGTGACTTTGCAAATGAAGATTTACTTTAACAGTTATCCAGGTGACTGAAGTCATTTCTAAATGGCCGTGTAAAAGTACAAAAGATGGAGAAATACATTTATGGGGGTTAATCCTGTTTGCAATTCAAAGGTCTGCAAGATTATGCCTTAAATGATCATTAGAATTATTTATCACTATTTTTCTTTCAGTTTTGAAAATATTTTAAATGTACTTGAACATTTTAAAGCCAATCATTTTCAGTTTTTTGTTTTAAATTGATTTTCACTCGGATTTATGTCCCCATATTTCCAAACACCATTGTGTTTCTTGCTGCAGGAAGACTGTTTTTACAGAAATTTCAGTAAACAATTTTCTGTTATGATGAGCAACTCAGAAAATGCTTCTGGTGATAGACAGAGAGGACATACATGGGGACAAAATGCCAATGAGCTGATGATTTTACACCATATTCCTTCCAGTAGTTATATTAAGTGTTTGCACTATAAGTGGTATTAGTTTTACGCAGATATTTGTATTATGAATTTAATTTGACACATTTTCACCTCTTTTTGGTTTAATAAACAACAACCTCGAGCCTTAATCATTTTTTAGTGAAGAACGGCCTTTACCTTCACGTTGTACATCACTTAATAAATCCACAGTAAAACTTGCATCACTCACTTTAAACTCAAAGCATCACTTTAGCACACAATCAGCTTTAATTAAATGTGAATAGCCAAAACCCAGATTGAGATCTCCTATATGATTTAAATGTGTGTCCTGCTTGCAGGGAGGTGAGAACTAGTAACTGTGGGAGCTTCCAATGAGGATGGACAGACCCACCAATCTGGAGCTCAAGTGGGGCAGACTGAACTAGATCCCATTATCAGCTGTAATTTCCGCCTGCATGCATGTTGTGTTTATAAGCCTTTAATTAATATGGTTTCAGGTGGCAGTGATCTTAAGCTGGCCTGAGACCTGTCCTGTCCCAGCAATATCTGGGTGAACTGTTAAAGCAAGCTGAGAACCGTATATTTTGGCTGAATAGGTCACGTGGTACAGCATGTGTTGAACGGTGGACCTGACCTAGTCTGGTTGTAAACATGTGATTTCTGCCACAGATGCAGCAAGCGGACAGGAAGGATGTCAGCTGAGAGATGACAGAAAAAAGCATGATTTAAAAAAACACTTTTCTTTTTTTTTTATACAGCATTGCCTCTTTCTCCTTCTTTCTATGTGCTGCTCGTGTTTTGGCAGAAATACAACAGAAGAGCAACTAGTGTATCCATTTTACAGTGTAACCAAACAATTTCATCTTGTTATAATAAAGAAGTCAGTCAGTATTCAGTCTTATTCCATCGTGCCATCGGCCACTGTGATCTGATTCCATGCTGCACACATCACAAGTAGTTTTCTACACAACAGCAGAGGGAAGTTGGTTACTTTAATAAGAAGGTGTGCAACCTGTTGCCTGCATCTCTTCTTCTAACAGCTCGCTGTGGCCGCTCCATCTCACTCTGTTTCTCTTTAACATTAACGGTAAAACTGACCAGTTGATCAAACAGTGACGTTTTTCATAAACGACTGTGGTCAGCGCTAACCCCTGTGACAAATACATTGTGTTTCCTGCGACTGTGTCACATTAAAGCCACCCTGCGTTTCACTAGTCGAATGCTTTTAATGTAAATAACACATTTCACTCCCTATTAGACAAAATAGGGTATCAAATATTGGATATGGAGGTCGACACATTTGTCCAGTGATGAGGATGAGTCTGAAGTCATTGCAGGAATTTGTTAAAAGCTGCTGATGTTGCAGTTTGAAGAAGGGGTCTCTCTCTCTCACAGCTTGTTCTATCTGTAGGTGTTTACTATCACAGTGCAGAAGGAGCACTGACAGTGATGAACTGCAGTCTGTTCGTGGCTTCATTAGCTTAGGTTAGCTAACCTCTGATGGCTCTGTGTGTGGGTGTCTGACTTGAGACAACAGACTGCATGCAATTTACTACAAACACCTCAGGTTTTGTGAGGCGAAGTGGGAGCACACACACACACACGCACAACTACATGCACACACACACACACAGAGCCATCAGAGGTTAACTCGCTTAACAAACTCTCAGTCAAAGTCATTGTCCTCATGGGACTTCATTAGGAGGCTCAAAGGTAACTATTAGCACTAGGTTAGCAAGAGGACGAGGACAACACCAGCTGCGGTACAGTTATTATACACATGTGCACAAGTACCCTCTGCACACACACACACACACACACAATGAAACAGAACTGTTATTAGCTCCTTGCAGGCATAGATGTATGTATTTTCATTAAAATAGTGTAGCTGCTGAGGGTGTTTGTTTGTTTCATGTGTTGACTATGTGGGGGGCTGTGTGAAGCTTCAGGTGTTGTACATCAGCGTGTTCAGCGCTGAATTCAGAGCTGACATGTTTTAGAAGAGCCGACCTCAGCATTCAGGCTGACAGAGGAGCAAAGGCGCCACGGCGTCGCAGTGAATCAGATCAGCTCTGTCACTAACACACTCACCCTGTGCAGTAACTGGAGTTGACAACATGCTGTGACTACGGGGTATATGGTTCTACTCCGGGCGTGCTCCAGCATGAATGCATAAATATGAAAAATAACAGGCAGGGAGTGTTGTAAATAATCCTCCAGGGGGAATTCATGCAGAAATAAACACCACACAGGAAGCAAAGTAAAACCCAGCATTGCCGACGCAGGAGGAGGCCGAGGTCTCAGTCAGACTTGGTATCACGGTGACTAAAAACACTTTCATCCTGAAGGTCCTGACCTACATATTATCTCATTTACAGTTCACATTCAGGAGCACATTATTGGCATGTTTATTGATATCCAATTATGGATAGATGTTGCAGTTACACCTACCAGCCAGTGGTATCATCGGATCAGGCTGGGGAACGCTAATAAGCAGTGACACTCGCCTGGTGATGGCAGGAAGGATTAGAGGAGTAAAAATAACTCTCTTTCTCACTGGGTGTAGGTGTGTGTGTGTCTGTGCGCGCGTGCATGTGTGCAAGATCCACCATCAATATAGCCACTTTGAGTATTTGTTTCCTTGTTAGAAGAGAATTAATTTTCTTTGTTTGCAGCAGTTTACCTTTGCTTTTCTCAGTGTTAAACCAACATTACAACCTTTATATATTGAGTCATAATTTCAGTGATATAATATCTTTGCAAAATATATTAATAAAGCAAATAAACATATTTAATAATATTATAACAATAAGGAAATAACTGAACCTGCCTCTTCGAGTTGGGATTCTTTATTGGTGCCAGTATGATACCTGAGCTTCAGAGCCAATACTGATACTTTTTGATACCATAGAAATATTAACATGTTTTTAACCTTCTTTCATTTAACAAACTATGGCAAAGTGCTCAGTGCATCAGTGTTAAAATAAACAACTTTGCCCTAATGAAATATAATCTACAAAGATTAGGAAAAATCTGATCAAACAACAGTTAAAAGTCAAAACAAAGTCTAAAAATCTGCCCTCGCTCACTTTTCCATACTCTCTGCTATGAACACATTTCAGTCTGAAAAAGTACTGAGGTTAGATACGCAGCAATCCCAGTTATATGATGTATTAATCAGGGAATGTGCATTCTTTGTGTTTTCATTTAAGTGCTACTTGATTCACGTACTTTGTGCCTAACATGTAATTCTCCACCCTCTTTCACCCTCTCTCTCAGATTATCTGTGCAGCCCGGACGAGAACATTTTCAACATTGACTTCACCAGGTTCAAGATCAGAGATATGGAGACCGGCACAGTGCTTTTTGAAATCACCAAACCTCCATCCACAGGCGAGTCACTGAGCTACTCTGTGGATTTGTTTACTTTAACCTTCAATTATCATGAAAATACTTTATAGTTAAACACACTATGAAGCAGTTTCGAACATGTTGGCTGCACATATCCCCTAAACGAATCCATCAACTTGCAGAAACATCACATTTTTTAAATATAAGTATATGAAATGTGGAGGCAATTACTCAGTCAAACCCAGTCAAATCTGAACACACAGACACGATACACATAATTTTAGATTCAGTGTGATTTACACATTCTTTTATATATTATATAATTATTTCTGATGTCCATCATGAATAAACGGCAATACATCTCGGAAATAAGAAAAAATATATATATATTTATATATATATATATATATATTATAGGCTTATAAATTCTGTTATCCCACATGCTTCAACAATGCTTAGCTCAGCTACGGTCGGTGCTCATTTTCTAATCAAATGTGTAATTTGTTCTACTTGGTAGTAGACGTGCACTGGAATAAAGGTTGATACTTATTCTGGTTTTCTGGGTTTGTTGGATATTGCATTTGTTGTAACATGTTTGTTTGTTTGCCAACCACAGACAAGCCAAGGGAACATTTCCATATCTAAAAATATTCTATTTAATTTTATTCTGTTTCATTTCATACACAGACAAAGCAGGTGAGAAGAGGGATGTTGACCCAAACGCTGGCCGATTTGTCCGTTACCAGTTTACCCCCGCTTTTCTCCGACTGCGGCAAGTTGGAGCCACGTAAGTGAGAACGTGTGTGAATCTTTATTTACAAGGAAGCAGTTACCAACAGATTTATTGCTGTGTCCCTTTTTCTGTTATTTCTCTGTCTCTCTCACCTTTTTCTGTCTGTCTCCGTCCCTCCAGGGTTGAGTTCACGGTCGGAGACATGCCGATAGAAAACTTCAGGATGATCGAGAGACATTATTTCAGAGAGACGTTGCTGAAGAGTTTTGACTTTGAGTTTGGCTTCTGCATGCCCAGCAGCAAGAACACCTGCGAACACATCTACGAATTCCCACCTCTGTCTGAGGACAGCAGTAAGTCTGCACGCACACACACACAGTCATTATGTGTGTACTGCACATTACCATAAATACAAGGTGTACAAAATGGCATTGCCATCGTCCTGTGGAAATAATTTCTGTAAAAAAACAACTAATTGGTAGAAAGTAAATGTATAAAGGACCATACATACAACACATACATCATTACAACTTTTCAACATACACTTTACAGAATATCATATTCATCTGAAACCATCAGTGGGTAAATGGAGCACGCTAACATTTGCTAATTAGCAGTAAATGCAAAGTATGGCTGCGGATGATGGGAATGTGAACCAAATCTCATGGCAATCCATCCTAACGTTGTTGAGACATTTCACTCAAAGCTACAAATGTAAACCTCATGGTGGAAAAGTCAGGCGACCCTTAGGTTGGGAACCAGTGCTCTAACAGCAGTCATGTCTTTGTGCCTGCACACAGTCCGAGAGATGGTCATGCATCCGTACGAGACGCAGTCTGACAGCTTCTACTTTGTGGACAATAAGCTGGTGATGCACAACAAGGCGGACTACTCGTACAACGGCGGGACGTAGAGACGACACACCGACACGAGAGACAGGTGGATGGATCAGAGGGATGATCAGAGTGCACTGGTGGGCTTCACATCCTGTCAATCCTGTAGTCTCCCCATCTCTCTCTCTTTCTCTATCTTTTTCTCCAGCTGAGACAATTCCACCCAGAAAACGCCCATACAGATGTGTCAACTGCAGTCTGTATGTGTGTGTGTGTGTGTGTGTGTATAAGCATGTATAAGTTTGTCAAAGCTTAAAAATAGAAAGCCACAAACACACATATGGACACGCAGTTCACAGCTTGGAGTGGCGTCGCTGTAACAAAGTTTGTAACATGATAAACCAGCAAGTAAGCAACTTTTTAGGAAATATCAGATGGTTTTCGCTCTGTAGCCATGTCATGAAGTGAAAAAAAAGCAAACAACTCTATATCTTCAAATATTGATAGAAATTATTTTTTTCATTCTTGTACATGTTAGAGTTTAGGAACAAATTCTTGCATCTAAAAATATGTGTATTTAGGACTTAAATAACAGTTTTAAGGAAATTATATCTCAGATTCAGTGAGTATGTTTGTGTACTTGGGAGTGTGTGTGCTTCTGTACTTTGTATGACTGTCTGTCTGTGTATAGGTATGTCAGTTTGAAGCATGATTAATGGTCTGATAAAATAATCTTCATTTAAATGTCAATAATGTGGTCATCTGGTTTGCAAAGCTCAAATAGATTTCCAAAACCTGCTGGCACATTTTCTACTCAGTAGGCCGTAGTTAATCATTTTGAACTAATCACACCTAGTTCCTATTTCCTGTTTCCTTATCCCTCTGTTTCTGATTTATTGTGGGCTTTATTGTCTTTGCTCAACGCACAGCATCTCCAACAATTAGGGAACTTGGAAAAGTGAGCTGATCTGATATGACCATAAACACAGTTTGTCATCTGTGTACCAACTGTACTTTCCAGCCTCATGTTGCTTCGTTTAGGCGATAAAGAAGTTAAGAACTTTAAGTTGTACCTATCGCATGCGTCCAAGTTGAGGTTGTGCTGTATTGAATCTCTTCATAAGAGAAGGAAATGTAGGGAAATGTAGCAGAAGTCGTTTAAAGAACAAATCACCCTTAAATCTCATATATTTCTTTCTTCTGTTTGTGTGTAATCCAATGTTTCTGTTTCTGTAGCAGTCCTTATAATGTCTCTTATGTCTATTTTCTCATTATCTGTGTCGTCTCTGTCACCTGATTTCTGCCTCTCTTACTTTTCTATATCATTGTTTTCACTCTGACTCATTCCAGTGTGTTAGGACCTGACTGTGTTGATCTCTTGCTATTTGAGGGCATTTATTATACAGAGAATCAATATCCGAACTGACTGAGGATGCCTCTAAACTGTAATATGCACACTTAGCTTTGTCTCCTGACTCAAATAGTATAGAAAGTGAGTTTCATTTCTGTGTTTGGTGACTTTAGTGGTTGTAGTTCCAGTAAACTCATCTTATCACCCATCTGATGCAGCAAGTGTGTTTGAACAAACGCTGGAAATACTAGTTGAGTCGGGTCTTGCAGCCATTCGAAAGGAAATTACTTGAATGCACCTGTTGTGTGTTCAGATCAACACATGAGGTGGAAATTGATTCAGATTGGCTCAAAGTGATCAACATCTGGGTGACTTTGGTTATTTTGGGCCTGCACAAGTTGCCAATTGTGAGTTGCAGGGAATAAAGGGTGAGAGACAAAATGGCAAATGTGCTAAAAGTAGTGAAATGAACAGGAGGGGACTCAGATGGGACTGTTTGTTAGTCGCAGATAAAACAGACTTGAATGTTATGTCAAAAATGTAGAACAGATTTATTTATGACCGCTTGTTACTCATGTACAAATTATTTTGAACTGATGTAAAGTTTTTGACAATTCAAATGTTGTTGAACAAAACAAATGACTGAACAAAAGTAAAATATATAAAGATTTATGGGACTTTTTTGAAATATCAGTCTCTCGACTTTTAATATTTTGGTTGTCAAGTGAATGAAAGAGTAAACACTTTGATCACATCATGATGCTTTATTTTATTCTTACAAACCGTTGTATTGTGGAACAACACACATTACTCTGCTGGGATGTTTGTCTCTCTAATACATTTTCAGTTTATTACATTCACCCGTAGTAACCGTGACAGATACTGGCCTTGATTATGATTGTTTCCTGTTGGCAGCCTCTTATCTCAAAGTTATCCTTCAACCAACCTTTTTATCTTTACTCTTTGTACAAAATAATAGTGGCCTTCTTGCTATTGATTTGTGTTTTACCTTCCTCAATGTTAAAAGACATTTTTCAGTGTACTTTGTGCACGTCAACCTAATTACTGCAGTGGATCTGTTAAAGGAATAGTTTGATATTTTGGGAACTATGCTTGATTTCTTGCCAAGAGTTAGACGAAGATATTGATACCACTCATGTCTGTCTGTTCAGTTAGGAGATGGTTACATTATGTTAGCATAAGGACTGGAAACAGGGGAAAATAGCTAGTCTGGCTCTGTCTTCGTTAAACAATTTTCCTACCAGCATGGGGGGTTATGTGTTGGACTATTTCTTGGCAGAGCAGTGGCAAGAATCCAGGAAGTCACTGCACCCCACCAGGAAATAATCCAGTACGTAACATTTTTACACATCTGTTTTTTTATATGTATTAAATAAACATGATATAAAATTGCCCTGCGATTGACTGGCGACCAGTCCAGGGTGTTTCCCTGCCTCTCGCCCAATGTTAGCTGGGATTGGCTCCAGCCCCCCCCTGCGACCCTTCGGGATAAGCAGTCTGGTTAATGAAT
>JAVQJF010096203.1:0-30134 GCA_036023855.1 Gadopsis marmoratus | reverse complement strand
TTTTGGGGGTCGTCTCATCGTTGCCCCTCTAGTGCACCTGTTGTTAATTTCATTAACACCAAAGCAGCTGAAACTGATTGAAACAACCCCCTCTGCTGCTTAACTGACCAGATCAATATCCCAGACGTTTAATTGACTTGATGCTTTATTCTGCTTAAAAAGTGTTCCTTTACCATGGCTGTAGACTCCTTAGTTTTGTTTTTTCTTTTTAGCCGGGAGTCATTTCCATTCCAAAAAATGGTGATCAAACTGTGATCAACATGGAAAATACACAGGAAAACCTCCTGACAAATTTGTCTACATGACAAATGTCAGAATCTTTTTGAATGAGTCAGCATGCAGAGGCCTGTTCTGACTTGTGACTGATGTACACTGAAAAAAGTATCCATAGTCAAATCTACCACTCCTATCTTTAAAAAAAAAAAAAAAAAATTGGTCTTAAATTAGTGAGTCATGTAACTGATTCCTAGACTCCAAAATGGCGGCCATTTGCACCTCTCCTCTCTTTCTGCAGTCTGCCGTCAGCGCCGAGGCTCGTTAGCCTAACGTGTTGCAACTCTACTGGGCCCATTTAAGCCCTGCTCTCAACATTTATCCGATGATGGTGCTAGATAAAAAATTAAGATGTTACTGTTCATCCTGAGGGGGCATGAATGTGTGCACCAACTTTCATGTCGCTCCACCACTTTGGTCCGGACTGTAAAATCTCAACAACTGACAGAAAGACATTGCCATCCGTAGAAAATAAAATGGTATATAATAAAAAAAAAAAAGAATTGCAGCAATTGTTTGCAGCGTGCATTGCATAAAAACTGGGACAAAAGAAGGCCGTTGTTTTGTCACGTCAGCATCATAAGGCGAACCACCACCCTCATCCCGCACGCAGGCCTGCACACGCACTCATGCCAGCGTTAGTCTGAATGAAGTCAGGGAGGAGGACATACAGTACAAGTCCTCAGGGCACACACAGGACCACGGACAGTCACAACTGTTGACTATGGCTGCCACAACCTCAAACTGAATTACTTATTTGTTCTGTGGCGAGCCAGTCGCTCCACAAACAGTGACTCTGTACATTTATGTTCACAATGACGGACAGTGTTGACCGACCCCCCCACCCCCCCAAACTCTTTTTGCTGTGCCACTCTTTCCCATAATCTCTTTTTTTTTTATGTCTTTCCCGACTAGTCTGTCCTCTCCACCCTCTTTCTCGGTCAGATCAGACTGTCCTGCATTCCTGACATTCCAGCTGCGTATGTTAGAAATCCCATCCAGCTGCTGTGGGCTCGCACAGTCTCTTCCACTCCAGTCTTTTCCATCCCGCTATCCTTCACCCATCTCCTCTCCATCTACTCATCCACATCTGGTCTGAACTGGACGAGGCGGACATGGCTGCACTGTCAGGTTCACCCTCAACTCCTCTCTGCACCCCCCCTTCTCTCTGTCTTGGCCTTGTCCAAGCGAGCAAGGGAGTCAGACCGAGCCACATGACAGCCAGCGTGGAAGGCCTTGAGACAGGCTTTTATACATGGGGCAACACTGTAAAAAGAGATAACACGCAGTCTAATGCACAAAAGACTGATCTTATCTGGGACTGTGGACGTGCATTCTCTGCCAAGACAGGGAGAATAAGGAGGAGGAACGACACACTGGAGTTGAACGGGCAGGATGTGCGTGTCAGAGAGAAAAACAAATGACAGTGTGCAAACAGGAGGGTGTGAATGAACCACGTACAACGCAAGGACAAATTATTGACATTCTAACTCTTTAGGAGATTGTCTTATCGAGCCATGGCTACAAACGCAGAGTTTGAGTTTATTTATCGACGAGAGCTTGGATGGATGAGGGGCAGCACACTTCTGTTGGAAGATGGAGAACAAGAAGAAAAAGCAAAAGGACGAAAATGATCAAGCTTAATTATTTACACAAGTTACACCAAAATGGTAAATATAGATGAGTCCTCTCTCCGCGCTACAAGCCCCTCTCATTTGGCCTTTTCACGTCCAGGGTCATGCTATTGTGTGAGAATACCACACGAGGAGACGAGACAAGATGCCTGGCCATCAGCGGTGAAAGCTACACAGTGAAACATGTGAAGGATGGCAGCATTATCCCATGAACTGACAGAGTTGCAGATACTGCTGCTACGGCTCTGTGAGCGGAAACACGCGATAATTAAACGTTACATCACAGATGTCAATTCAGGTGCATTCCTCTGCCGTGGGTGTGGCCCAGTTGGAGAGTGTTTTGTGCCCCAGATTGTAGTCTGTAATATAGACTGATCATTTTAGGTTGAGAATGGGGCCAAAGACAGGGAAAGGGCGGTGGCTTTGGCAACACACTGATCATAGTGCAGAGAGCCTCCTCTTGTTCTCTGCTGCCGACTGTTTGCTGGACTTTAAAGGCTATCTGACTTTAACCCTGAGATCGCTACACATAAAGGGGCTGTAGGTTGTTTTACCTGCTAGGAGGAATAGCTGAACGCCAGTCTGAATTCAGTCCATCCTGGGAGATGGTAATCGGCTGCATGAGGCCTGTAAGCCTGTCCTCAGGCAGTCTGTGCCATTTAGTTTTTTTTTTTTTCTTTCTAAAAAATGAACCTACACAACACATCCCTTCTTGCCCCATCCTCCCTTGACAAGGCACGCAATAGGAATGAAGGGTGTAACCCAAGTTGAGCAAGATGGCTTCACTTCTGCAAATGTAGGCAATAAAACTGCACAGAACAGAAGGGGTGGGAGGGGGTTGCTCATTTTGCCTGGATGCGGGGCGAACAACACATGTCGACAGGATGAGTTGCTTTTTAACCGACACCCTGCCATGTGATCCTCATTGACAGAGTGGCTTATGTCACGCTCCGGGTTGCAATGGCACAAATGCAGCTCGTGACACAGCCCCATTGCGCATTCCTACCGGTGCACTGAACTCTGGCTGTACAATTATGTAAGACAGCCTCCATCGATGTAACATACACTACAGGAACGCCCCTAACCATTCATCAGACTCCTTAAACATTATTGCACTTTGCTTTTAAAATGTTGCAGAGAAAAAAGTGTGAAAGACTATAAAGATACGAGTTGATGGTCCTTCAATCATCTACAGTAATACATTTGTGTGTTTTTTAAACGTATCTTTCATTTGAAGGAAGATCTGCCAGAAGACTGCTGGTGTCACCACATTTCTGAGGAATGACTCTGCCCTTAGTTATCTTCCTGATATTCACCTATCCCCTACTTGAGCACAGGCTTTTTCCTTGGCCTATTATGAACTCAGCAAATTTTAAGAGGCCTTGAATGCCGACACCTTCCTGACAAGTTTGGATTATATAAAACGCAGACCTCAGCTTGGTATCACTTCAAAATCCAACATTTGGCAGATAAGTGCTTGAAACATTTGACTAAAAGGAATTCTCTCGAGGCCTGACTACAAGTTTCCTGATTTTCTAAATGTGGCAGCCATGACGCATCATAGATTTAAATACAACGTAGAGACAAATCTGTAAATCCTTTGGCACTTATGCCACGATGTCTGTGAACCTCTGCTGGCTTTTCTGTTCCCTTCTGTATTAATTCTGAATCTTTTTGCACATTTCATGCAGCCCCTTTAGCTGCTATCAGCCTAACTTACACGTGCAGCACTTTTAGTAAGGCCTCTGCCCACAATTTCACTGTGTCAACCATCTAAATGTTTTGGTAAATGTTTGCTGGAGCTGGGAGCTTGTGGTCAGTTTCCTAGGGTGCCCATAATTCCCCCCCCCCATCAGCTCCCCTGTGTCCGTGGGCCTGGGCGGTGTGATCTAACTGACACACAGACAGGCCTTCAGCCAGAACTCCTAAAACATCTAATCTATTTCCCCCGAGAATCGGACGACGCCAAAATCGCGCAGAGACCTGCGGCTGCGAGGCAGAAATCGGACCTGCAGAGGTGAAATTTATACTTGAATAAACTCGTGTTAAGGACGGTTCCCCAGCTGCCGAGTCCACGCAAACTGGGTCATGAAGCCGCTAAAATCAGGCTGACAGAAAGAAGCATCTAGCCAGCAGAAGCACGCAGACAGGCAGGCGCACACAGACCTTGACCACCGGCCAAACGCATCTGAACGGGTCCAGCGGAGTTCAGGCTGCCTCGCCCAGCGCCCGGCGGAGTCCTGGATCTTCGCCGGGGTGTGTCTGTTCCACATCGCGACGTAAAACGCTTCGGCAGCGTGCGTGTGTCTGCTGTGCGAGTCCACTTTCTCAGCGGCGGTGGCGGACACAGACAGCGCAGGACTTCAGCCCCTTTTTACACAACTCCTGCACCCAGTCCTCCCTCTCTCTCTCCCTCTCTGTCTCTCTCTCACACAGACACCCAAGTCCGACACACACCCGGCTTCCCACTCCTATCAGCTGGCAGCGTGATGACGTCAGACTGTGCGCGGCTCTGACGTGGTGACGCAGGTCTGCACGTGTCACCGTGTCAGTCCCAGCGTGTCGGGTCGTGTCGTGCATCGCTGCTGGGGATTTCATTCCTTTTTATTTTTGCGTTATTTTCAGTTGTTGCGTTGCTTGTCTTTGCCTACTTGCAGCCCTGATATGTTTCAGTCCTGGTTCAACCACGTAGAGCACTTTGTAGCTTTGTTTTGAAAAGTGCGGTATAAATTAAGTTTAATGTTATTATTATTATTATTA
Source organism: Gadopsis marmoratus (assembly GCA_036023855.1). NCBI lineage: Eukaryota > Metazoa > Chordata > Actinopteri > Centrarchiformes > Percichthyidae > Gadopsis > Gadopsis marmoratus. Next base: position 25,467 of record JAVQJF010096203.1, on the reverse strand, counting down.
TTATAAAGTATCTTGAAAGATAAGCTTGTGAGACACGAATCGTGTCCATATAGTGAGGTTTTGAAAAGTACAGCATCACAAACAAGATAAACATAGTAATTGATTGGTCTATATGAACATGTTTTATTATAAATCTGTTGTTTGGTAATTTTCTTAATTAAAAACATGACTTAATTTATTATGCAGAGTGTAGAATTGTTCGCAAAAAGTGCACTTTTTTCCTGAGGAGTATTAGAATGATTGGGCAAAAATGGCATGGCCAAAAATAAGTGAACAAGACTGAATATACACACAGAAACAACATGAATATACAGTTGTGCGACACCCACATCTTTCCTACATTTAAGATTCGGCAGTTCAATAACTACCGTTTTGACCTTTACAATTACAGGAAGCAAATGGGTCCCAAATAAACCCATGTTGTTTGTTACGTTTACTTTACACTCACACACGCTGTGTAAATGACTGGCTCTGTTGACTGTACATTGTTTCTTTACATGTGCTACTGCCACCCTGTATTTTAATTATATTTATTTTATATTATATAATTATATTTTATGCCACACATGAACATTTCGATGATTTTGTCACAAAAGTAAACCAAGATTTTTGAAAGGTGCATCTCCAACATGCTAAAAGCACTGTAACAGTAGGGCAAGCAAAGAAGACTAATAAGGCCAGAAAACAAATTCAGAAAGATCAGCTGCACAGTAATAACTCCTTCTCGCTCTCTCTCTCTCTCTCTCTCTCTCTCTCTCTCTCTCCTGTTGTCACTCTGCAGCTTTAAGGTCGCTGCACTTTGAGAAGCTGCTTCCTCACTGTCACCTGACACAGTGAGCACACACAGCAAATCCTCACAAGACCAAAACCCGCTGTCTCATTCTCCTGTCTTCCCCTTCCTTTTTTTTTTCACAGAATATATGAGTAAAGGTAGATTTACTGTGACCTATCAGATCTGGAATAATGAGTAACAGCCCTGAGAAAATCCCTGACCTCTTTGTGAATTACTGCACTTCCCACACAGACTTTATAGTGTGTGACCTCCTATACCACATGTATATGATGCTGTTTCTGTTGAAATATTAATCACTGCAAAGTTGCTCATTGCTCGGTGGTAACCTGTAACCTTCACTGCCTACGGATAGAAACGATGTCCTTTTTTAGGCGTTTGTGGAGGTGGAAGTCATTATGCATCATTATATCACTAATAGGACAACATTCTTTAGAATCAGTACCGACAATAAAGGAAAGACAATTCCTCATGTTGTTCACAGTGTTTGGTATGAGTAGCTCATTGCCTCTAAAACAAACATCATGATCACAGTCATGTGCCCTTTAATTTTTTTTTCCATAGCCTGCTGTGCACATATTTGGGAATCTTTTGTTATGAGCTCACCAGTCAAGTAGTTAGTGGTTGTTTTGTTGTTTTGCTAAGGTTTAAATGTCTATGGTGTATATGGTTATATAACATCAACTAATCTTAGCTACTAATTCAGCCCAAACCATAAGCTGTAGTCAACATATTTAATACAGAATATCCTGCTTCATAATGTAAGCTGATCTAATTGCTGTCTGAAACCTGTATGTTCTAACTGCTATACATATCTAGAGTGCATGGAGGTATACCACCAGTAAGGTTAAATCCCCCTCTGTAAAACATTCACCGTGACTGTCTCCTCCAAACAAAATCTTATTTGGCGTGTTTGTAAAAGCTGTTGAGCTGTAGACGGCCTTGCAAGCAGATGCCAGTGCACTTACTGCAACTCAAGATCTGTTTGTATAATGATGTCCGCACCAGATGGAGAAAGCGTGCGAGTCACGTCTTCCCCCACCCGTTGCAGATGAGTCAAGAACAAGACGTGAGCAGGGGCATGGTTCACAACACAAAAAACCACAACCAATCACATGACCTTTTACAGTGAATAGTGAATTGTGGGTCGAACACTGCATGAAAAATTGAAACACGTTCAGCTATCAAAGCTACATGTGCGTTGTGATCCATTTTGCCGGTGCAGTTTCTCTTTGTGGTAACCTGACAGCCGGCTCTCTCACTTTTAAGGAGAGGGCCTTAAAACAAAGAAACACATGTCTGCATCTCACTGTGAACTTTGTCACTCCCGCATGGGCAAATGCTACACGTCACCTCTGACTCGGCATTATGTTTAATTCTCGTGCTTCCTGTAGTTCTTACTGGAAGTGCTCAGACATGTGGGGGGAATGCAGAAGCAGGACAGACTTGTTTGAGCTCAGAGAGCAAGCCTATTCTTAGCACTGGTGGGCGTATGGTTCAATAGCAGACAGAGCATAGCATCCAAGTTTAGTTAGCTAGTAATTATTAGAAAGGCTACAGTTTGTGTAATAATTAACAAAGGATTGTGCTTCAAAGGGGCCAAATGTATTAACTTCATAAATTCAACACGTGTGTTTGTTCCTGTGTGTACATGCATGTGATGTGTGTACAGTCCTGAGGAACCAGTGGGGGGACAGGAATAGGATGTAAACTCCCTGGGAAATACCAGGCTGCGTTCTGTGGATGCTGTCAGAAGGGACATATGAAATCACCATGCAGAGATTTAAAAGGAAATGGCTTCGCAAATAGTATTAAGTTCCTTGAACATCAGTAGAAACACAGCACATTTCTTTTTCACTTAAACAAATCAGTACTGCAGTGTTTTTTTTCCATTTGATACAGAAATAAAAATACTAATAAGATTAAACAGTCCATCAGCAGTAAAAGATAAAGTTTAAAGTGAGGGTGGCATATTTGCCTTGAAATTGCGATTAGTAAGTAAGTAAGTTAGTTAGTTTGTAATAGTGGGTTTAAGCTAATTGTTTTGTTTTTCTGGCCTGAAAACGACAGTTGTGGTTCACGCTCACCGCTTTAATAGCGTGGTCTTTGGCCGCAGCAGGCAGATGTTTTCGGGTAAAAAGCTCTAAGAAACCACTGTACACTACCTGCTCAGCACCACACTGCAGACAAGGTCAAAGTTAGTGACTAGCTGGTGAACACAATGGAGCATAAAGAGCCAGATACCTTTCTCAGGAGTTGGTGGAGACCAAAAACAAAGCGAAAAGGAGAGTAAATATTGGTCATCAACTGGCCAGAAACTAGACTCCATCAATGGACTCGCTACAATTCGGCTATTAACCTGGCATTGGGGTGGATGATGCTGTCATCTACCTTTCTGTCTCGCACCTGGAAAAGGCTGGGAGCACTGTGAGAATCATGTTTTTAGATTTCTCCAGTGCTTTCGATACAACACAGCCCACACTTCTATGGTACAAGTTGGAGCGCACTGGGCTGGACCACTGCCTCACAGCATGGATCCTAGACTACCTCACCAACTGACGCAACTGTGAGTCCGACAGTTGCGTCAGTTGCGACAGGGAACAGTTTTAGCTCCCTTCCTTTTCACTCTCTACAATGCGGACTTCACACACAACTCTGCTAACTGCCACCTGCAAAAGTTCTCTGCCGACTCTGCAGAGAACGGGACGACAGGGACTACAGAGATCTGACCAAGGGCTTTGTGGACTGGTGTCAGCAGAACTGTCTCCAGATCAACGCAGGGAAAACCAAAGAGCTGATGGTGGACTTCCGCAGGTGCAAACACTCTCCCCCCCATACCAGTAAACATCCAGGGAATGGACATTGAGATGGTTATATCATACAACTACCTGGGTGTTAAGCTGGACTGACAATACAAATGCATTCTACAAGAAAGGCGAGAGCAGACTCTCTGCTATGGAGACTCAAGTTTTCTGGAGTGCAGGGGACTCTCAGGACATTTTCCAACTCGGTGGTGGCATCAGTCATCTTCTATGAAGTGGTCTGCTGGGGCAGCAGCATCTCCACTGCTGACAGGAAGAGACTCAACAGACGGGTTAAGAAAGCCAGCTCTGTCCTGGGACGCCCCCTCGGCCCAGTGGAGGTGGTGGGAGAAGGAGAACAATGGCTGGATCTCTCCTGATTTAAAACACGTCACATCCCATGCAGAACACTCTGGGCAGCTCCTTCAGTGACCGACTGCTTCACCCGCAGTGTATGAAGAAGAGATACTGTAGGTCCTTCCTGCCTGCTGCTGTCATACTTAATTAATAATCAACACTGCCCCCAACATCTCAAAATGACAATTTCACTTGTGCAATATAAATATACACCAAACTGTGCAACATCAATATTTCTACGTGCAATAATGTCAATAATAATCTTATCTTATCATTTCTTTTTTCATAAGTGACGTAGTCTCACTTTAAACATTTGCAAACCACAAAAGATTCACTCTGAAGTAAACTTCATAGCAATAACGATAAATCGAATTGATGTGTATTATAATATTTTACTTGTGCAGTCACAAACACCTCTTCGTTGTTCTTTACTTTTGTGACTTCAGCTCAGGCCAGCCACTTCTGTCCGGCTCACTCAAAGACAATAACTGAAGGACCATTGCCCAAATGTATCCATGGCCTTAAAATAGAGTACACCAACAGGTCTCACACTGCTCTGGTTTCATCGGATGATCATGTGTGCTCACTTGTGTTGAGATTTCATCCCACTGTGACGACAGGAAGCATACAGTGGAAATGTTCTGTTTGCATTGATCAAATTTGTCAGCCACGGGGCTTCAGTGTCTGTCCAATCTTATTTAGCCCCAATTACTGATGGCAGTCAAGTCTTGCATATACATATGGGGTAAACATACATATTTATATAAACTGTCAGCCACCATCCTATATTAAGCTCACTAACAAGACAACCAAAAGGTATGGGATAACAAAGGGAAGGATGAGAAGAGAGGGGATTCATAAAGGCAGTAAAAGTGGGAGATAATAGGCTGTAGGCCAACGCTTGGATTGCACACCATTATGTTTGTTTCTGTTATTGTGTCCAACCCTGCCCTCTTTCCTAAAGGAACCAAAATACATACCTTGTTATAGTTTGTATAGCCTATTTAGCTCTATATGATCTAACCTCGTCTTGTAGCCTGTGGTTTTGTTTTATTCGCCTCTAAACAACGAAGCTGGAGAGAAAAAGGAGACTAGAGGTTTCGGTCTCTTCGGCTGAGTTGACTTGCTGGGATTTATTTACCAAATACAGGATGTTTAAAAAAAAAGAAAAACGATTTTGCCGAAATGTTTCCGTTGGGACCAAACAAGACGTTTGCTCACAAAAGACAAAAGCGAGTTATTCGGCTGTAAATTAAGGCGTGTCCCGTTGCCATGGAGACGCGGCTGCCTTGGCGACGCGGCGGTGACGCGTGACTGGAAATGCGTGTCCCGAGCACATAGGAACAAATAGGAACAAATAGGAACAAATAGGAACAAATAGGAACCATCGACGGCATTAATGTAGCCTCCATCATTGTCCAGCTTTCTGCCGCCGTGTTGTGGAAAACACGACCGTGTTTCAAACCACGACAGCGGTTCTCTCGGCAGCGGAGGGCGACAGCAGAGACTCGCAGTGTCGGGCAGCCGCCAGGTGCAGCGCTGTGGCGGCGAGAGAGAGGATTCACCTGACAGTCGTTGTATCCGCAGGCGCATTGGTCTTCAGACTCGGCCGACTCGTTCCGCCTGCACACAGCCGCGTGTGCCAACGACTCACATCATGCCGGAGGACAAACACTGTCAGCTGCTGCAGCCGCCCGGCAGCTCTGACGGGAAGAAGAAGAAGAAGAAGAAGAAGGCGAAGGCGAGGACAGCCACTGCTGCCGCCTCTCCCCCAGAAAACACAGGTACATACACGTTTAGGTGCACTGTGGAAGACTCGCATCCATTCTTCAAAATGAATGATTTTACTTTTCAAAGCGTTTTAACGGAAAGTAAAAATTTGAATGCAGGAGTGGTATTTTTGATGGAGGACTTTGACATTTTTTGTGGTATTAAACTACAGTATAGTAAAGGAAATGGAAATGCACATGACAGGCCTGTTAACTGTTCCATGCTGACATCAGCCATCACAAATGCCTTATAGACATGTTACTATTAATTAAGTTTATTTTGAGGGGTATTTAATGCTTTAATTACAGACATTTAGGGTATTAGTAAAAGTAATTAGAGTTGACAGAGAGCTGAGGAAGTAAGGCTCAAAGGTTTAAACCCCTACACTACACTGCATGAGGAGCCTATGCATTTGTTTTAAACTTATAAAGGGCACATTGACGGGTTATACGATCTCCAATGCAAAGACTTAATTAATCAAAGAATAAAGTGTGTTACATACTTGAAGTAGCTTAAAAGCTCTAAATTCCGTAGTTTGTTTTAATTAATTAATATGTCAAAAGTCTGCTGCCACAACATGAAACATGAAACCAGATTGGAATCTGGAAAAATGAAATCCTCATGCATTCCCTTAACAAAAATGCAGGATTGAAAAATAGATTTGGGACTCAAGGCTTTGTTACAGGGAAGGAAATGAAATTATCGTGCCACATTTTTTATTAAAAGCAGATCCTGTTGAATTCCTGATGGAGGAAATGTTGCCAGCGATCACAGAAAGTGTTCTCATATAAACTGTCACATAATGAAAAGCCTGAAAGCCATAAAATCTCCCTCACAGCATGCATTTAGAATTAGTCATGCTACAGAGTTGAAGAATTTGAAAAACAATCATTTGAAGTGACCCTATCACTGCTTTGGCAGTTCAAACAAAGGTCACTGTAAATGTACACAACCAAGCCATTAGCCCCCCAACTCTCCAGAAGGAGTCATTAGTAATATTAACCCTCAGCTTTGTTTGGTGCGCCTACATGTCTATGTTGCCTCCCTACAGAGAAACTGAAGGCTGTATCTCTGCCTCCTGAAACCTTGCCAGTGTCCCTGCTGCCCCCACAAAGTCCGGGTCAGCCTCGAGGCCAGCTGCCCAAGCTCAGTAAGAAGGACGGCGAGCGGCTTGCCAGCAGCGGCCGGAGGAGAAAAAAACACCCCAAGGATTCACCGGCCCTGCTGACAGCGACAAACAAAACAAGTGGCAGTGGATCTCCGGCGCAAGGGTACGTGGCAGAGCTCAGCGCCCAGGCCAGGGAGAGCCTGAGGTGGGAGGGAGTGCTGGAGGACCCCCAGGCTGAGGAGAAGAGGCTGGAGCTGTACAGGGCCAACAGGCGGCAGCGTTACATCGCACACAGAGAGGCTCTGGTGAAAGAAACCCAGGATGCATTGAGGCATACTTTTCCTAAAGAGAAGCAAAAAGAAAAGGGCTTTGACTGAATATGACCAACGGGAGGCTGCAACTGCATTTGAGCACAAACTGAATATAACAAAGCAAATGAGAGCCTTGTGCTGTTAGTCAACTCAGGCTTTATGTGTTTACAGATTAGTGAATATCCTTTGGTGACGCTAAGATGTTGGACTGAAGACAAACTGAGCATGTTGCCAATAAAATACCCTTTAAAGCACCCGATAGAAACGCATTCTCTGTCAGGTACAAAATACATATCCATAAAGTGCCACGACTTTCAGTGGACGAGGACAGGACATCCTCCTGCTGAATGGGCCTATTTAAAACTTAATAGAGGACTTGCATCTTGTACCTCTAAATTATGCAACACTTCCAGAAAGGTTGATCTTTCAGGACTGAAACCCAATCAGGGATAACACAACTGAACCCCCCATCACATCTGCTTGTCCACAGGTAAGTGAGGAAAAGGAGGGTTATATGACTAGGGGGGGTCACATGACACTTTCATCACTGCAATGTTATAACAAAAAATAGGTCAGCCGTTCACCGTTCTTTTTTTTTTACAAAAATACCCAGAAAGCCATCCACCAGAGTGTGTGGAGCTGTTTAATGTGACTGTAACAATGCTGTGCACACTATCTAATAAAATGTGTTTAAAAGCTCAAACTGTTACTTGTTTTAATGTACAAAGTGTTCCTAGGTCTTGTGTTTACTGCTTTAGTTCTCCGGTGTCTGCGTTTTGGTCCCATCTCAGCCTCCGTCGTGTCTCCCTGATTGTCAGAGTGTCTTCACCTGTTCCCCTGTGTGCACCTGTTGTCCATCCCCTCCTTAACGTCCTGTGTATTTAAGTGTGTTCAGTTGCTTGTTGCATCATAGTTGATGTTAAGAGTGATCGATGTTCGGGAAGTCCGTGTCCTGTCTACGTGTTTGGATAGTCTCCCTCTGTTCTGCTGACTTACCCCTTTTGTAAGTTCATTTTTGGTTCTGCCTTCATTGAAGAACGTTATGCTTACTGGCTGTCTGCGCTTGGGTCCCTCCATACCTCCTTCACCTACAACCCACCATGACACAAAGTCCTGAATCCAGCCAGGGATATACTCTTCTCTCTTTTACTGTTAAATATAAAAGGCAATTTAAACGAGACTTTAAAAAGATGACGGTAAAGTTTGCAAATGCAGAAAACATAAAATCCAAGGTAGTGAGAAAACAAATTATGTGACTCTGTTTGTAATCTGCCCAGTGATTGACTGGCGACCAGTCCAGGGTGTTCCCCCTCCTCCCGCTCAATGTCAGCTGGGATTGGCTGCCCCCCCCCCCCATGACCCTTTCGGATAAGCGGTATTGAGAGTGAATGAATGAAAATGTTTGTAATTATACAACTGAATCTACAGAGAGGGAGAGACTATTTGTGGTTTGTTGTTCCCATCCATGCTGAAGTGAATCTTAGAAACACTACTGCTGATGGACGATAGATGGTAGAAAAGTCCTGAGTCAATGAATGCAAAAGAGACGGTACTGTTGTGCCTGAGTTCTTTTAATGCATGAGCAAAGTGGAATACAAGACGAGAAGTTTAAATGACAAGCATCCCTGTTATTTCTCCCTGGGCATCAGGGTTCACTTTGCATTGATAACAAAGCTGTTACTAACAAGAGGACTGATATTCATCAGTGTAGCTTTTCTTCTTAATCTTAAAAGAGGCAAAGAACATCTAGAAATAGAAATATTGTTTTTAAATATATCTTTTTGAGTTTTAGTCTCTTGTTTTTCCATTAATGATTTCTCAATTGATTATCCAGAAAATATAAAACTGGATGGGTGTGATGAAGCATTGTGATTTTAAATGCTGATCATGATCTAAATACTGAAAAACATTTCCCATGCAAAGAAATGGAAAAATTCTTGTCATGTTTGGCAAAAGGAAAAAAGTTTAAAATATTTTAAATACAACAAAATATAAGCCACTGGTACCTTCAACCCTAAAATATAACTGGTACTGGCCTTGAAAGGTCTGCACCAGGTGAGCCCTGGGAACAGTGACGTGAGGCGTGCTGTCGACAGGAAGGGCGTTGGGAGTGAAGCGAGGAGTAAATGTGGAGGTGGAAAAGAGAACGAGAGGTAAAGACGGTGATAAACCAGAACAAGAGGAAAACAGGTTTTCTTTTGTGAATTTTTTTGTCACGCTGCCTTTGTGTGCTGTTTGTCGAAAGGCCCATTGTTCCCTGTTGGTGTGTTGTTTCTTACTGTTGCCTATTTCAGCATCTGTGTCAAAGAGCTGAACCCCCCCTCTGTTCTCCTAATCCCCCCTCCGACTGACCGGACCATGTACACGGCTCTGAAGTGGACAGTAAGGTCACTTGTTTTTCCAGCAGCCCCATAAAGGTAAAAGACAGCGTACACTGCCTTTAATATATTAACAGCATCTTAAATGTGATGTCACTGGACAGTTACTGAAATACCCCTGGAGACATAAAGCCATAAAAATAAAATAAAATCTATTGAAATAATAAAACATTAAGATTAAAAAGGAAGTCCCAAAAGCTGCATCCTCTGAGGTATCTGTTGTTTGCATGGCGGAGTCCCCCTCACATGAACCCTGACTGTTTGATGTACAGTTGATCCTTGAACCAGTTTGTCCTTGGTGAGAGCGGTGCTGTCGGAGAGACGGATGAATGACACTCTGGCTGTATAGATGATGTGTTCAGCGGATGAGTGGAGGAAAGCTGAGATCAGGACAGCTGCAGCCAACTCAGGTCATCTGATCTGTCGGGAACAGGAGGGAGAAAGGACATGCTTTTATGTGGATTTACATAAGTTGAGGCACAAACATTAGCTCCAGTTTGTTCCTCCCATGTAGTACCATTACATTCGAGATGAGCATCCAGTTTCTGAAAAATAATTATCCCCCGACGATGTTTGAACAACCAAGAAGGTCACTTAAACCTCCAATAACTGACATTTTGGCCACTTGGGGGCAGTGGAACATGTTGTGAACACAACATTAACATATCATCACCTAGTAAGATGTTAGCTAGTAAATATCTGGCTCTTTAGCTTCTAAATGCTCCGCTGTGTTCACCAGCTATTTGCTAACTGTGTCTGTCTGCTGTTTGGTGCTGAGCAGGTAGTGTACAGTGGGTTTGTAGAGCTTTTTCTCTGGTTGAGAGTGAACCAAGACAGTTGCGTGCCAGAAAACTAAACAATGAGCTGAAACTCACTATAAAGCCAAAGGGAGCTGAAGATTTAGGTGAAAAATCTTTGTTGTTCAATGTTCATTTTTTTTCACATTATGAAATTATAGATCATGGCTGCTTTAACAACACTTACCACTGATATGAAGGTATTTCTAGAATCCCCTAACCATCTGGATGAAAATATGTTCTGTTTGGCATCTCTTCTCAATACAAAGATGGTAACTGAAAATGTCCTTGCTCAATCTGCACAACGTAACCCAACATTATTTGATCAAGTCATATTGGTATATACAGTATGTATTTGGCTTTCTAATATTTTAGGATTAAAATATATTATATATAATATTCCTTATTAGAGGTACAAAAACATTATAAAATACTTTGTTCTTCTTTATTTGTTCACTGTCAATAAAACTATACATCTCTGAACATACTCGGTCATTCCTACATGAGATTATGTTTGTCCAAAATTAACCAAAGATGCAAAGAAAGAAAGTGGCATAAAAACAGACAGATTTTACATACTCAGCTTCTTTCTTTGTGATGACCTTTCCTGCTGCAATCCTCTCAGCGACTGCAGACACTGCTGGGTCGTAGTTTAGGCTTGCTGCCGCTATGACCTCATCATTCCTACAGGTAGAAAATAAATGAAAAACAATCATATTTGGACATACAGTATATTCATTAAAGAGTTACATTGTTCAGATTCCAGATGTTTTTTTGTCAAAAATAACAGCTGTTTTTCTCAACTTACTTAATGTACAATGCCAGGAACTTCATGTCCTCCAACTTCCCTTTTATTACAAGGTCGGTGTATCCCTCTCCATAGCCTGCACCCACCAAAATAAAAAAACACGATTTACATTTAATTGTGATATGTTGGAAAATCAGAAATATATCATGGTGTGTTTCAGTGTAGTATAAATATAATAAAAAACAATATTCATGTTACTATGAAGGCCTCTCAGTGGCTGCACTGGGTTTGTGCCAAATGGAACAATTTAAGATACATGTGAACATATGCATGCACTGCATGCTCTGGATGTGTGTGTGTGTGCCCACCTGCATATCGGAGGGTTGTACCCAGTAGGACGGTCCAGTAGAAGGGAACTGAGCTGAGTTCAGTCACTTTATCCAGCATGTTCAGAGCTGCTATCCTCCCTAAACAACAATAAAAAACATTTACATTTAAACAGAGGTAAAACTTGACAAGACATTGTAGATACAGATATTAAACAGATAATATATTTAAAAGAATAACAGATAATGAGGGCTAAGCAAAGTATAGTAGCCTTTACCTCTTGATATCTACAGTTAAAGTCTTTTGAAAAAGGTTTTTGTATTTTTCTAACAATGTTGTGGAGCGAGCAGCAGAAGGGATGAGTTTTATAGAGGTCAGTAACTTGTTGGAAAGATGAGGATGCAGTGAGGACGTAGTCGGACGCTTTCATTTCAAGGAAACTGTCCTGAGTCTGACCACAGCAACTCTGCTACAGGTCTGCACAGCACTGAGATTTATGCTACTGGATGTTTTTTGTATTATTACACTCTTCAATGTATTTCCCCAGTAAAATGTTCTGTAAGTTTTAATTTACTAAAGATAATCAAGAACTAAACAGCTTTATTCGACAGATGATTTTAGGCATCTATCTGAAGTCTGACCGTTAGATTGATCTAAGCCAGTTATTGTCTTCATGAAAGCGGCCACAGGACTTTGTCAATACATTTACAATGTCGCTACATTACCATGTGCTTGTGCCATCTGCCAGTGTCCGATGTTGACCAGCTGGTTTTTGGCCATCGCCAGAGGGAAGGTGGCCAGGTCACCCCCACAGAACACATCAGGGACATTGGTGCGCATGTACTGCAGGAGGGACATACAGGCCGAGAACTGATGGTTAAAGCAGTATTGTCTGTGGTGGGACCCCAAGCAATGAGGAAGTAAATCTCACAAACAGAAGGTTTAGGAGGAGATGTTCTGTGTTGAGAATGAAGACATGGATCTAGATATTCAGGTGAACAAAAAAGGTTATATTAGCTGACCTTGTCGACTATTACAAAGTTTTTTGAGTCCATCTGTATTTTAGTGCCCCGCAGGAACTCAGAGTTAGGTTTGATGCCTGGTGAAAGAAAGAGGACAAAAGTGGTTGAGCAGGTTTTGTAGTGCTGGTGTTTGTCTGTTTGTCACAGCGCTTGTATTGCTCTGAAGCATCAAATCTATCAGGGTTGTTTGTGCGTCATTAAGAAATATAATCCATTTACAAAAAGCCTTTTAAAGTAAAAGTTTAACATTTTGGGGAAATACACCTATTCTCTAGTGGAGAGTTAGAAAAGAAGACGGATACCACTCTCACGCAGCCAGTTAGCTTAGCTTAGCACAAAGACTGGAAACGGGGAGAAACAGCTAGTCTGGCTCTGTCCAAAGGTAAGAAATCAGCATGCCCATCAGCTCACTAATTAACATGTTAAATTTCGCTATTTTAATCTGTACATAAGCCAAAGTGTAACAACATCTTGATGTTTTACAGGGGGTTGTTACCAACAAAGAAATAGTGCGGCGAATAAAAAAGGGCTAACTGATGTTTTAGACTGTGTTTTGTTGCACACACTAAACAACCAAGATATACTGTGTTAGTTAGAGAGCCTTAGAGGTCTTAGTAGGCGAATTTTGTTACCTTTGGACTAAGCCAGGCTAGCTGCTTCCAGTCCTTGTGCTAAGCTAACTGACTGGTGCTGATGCCAAAGGTACAGTACCAAACTTTTTATAAATGATTGTGCATTACAGGAAATATCTGATGATGTAAAGATGTTAAAGAGAAATAATTGGATTTTGTCTTATAAATTATATATGTTAAATGTGTAAGATTGATGTGTATGAATGATATGTATAAATATGAAATGACAAAAATATCTGCATTGCACTCACCAATACCAACAATCAAAACATCAACTGGGATAACTTTTCCACTTTTAAGCACAACCTTGTTCACCTTGAGGGAGAAAGGACATTGAGATAGAGGACAGGAAGAACTGAGACTGTTTATATTTTCACAAAACAATATTTCACTCTATGTTCACTGATGATCAAGTCTGAATTTGATCAAATTGGCACAATGTGTATTTTTCCCACTTTACCTTGCCATCCACACCTCTGACCTCTGTCACCATATCATTCATGTGGAAAATCACGTTTTTCTCTGAAAGCATCTGCAGGAACAACAGAGATTAAACTACAATTAACTTAACTGAAAAGAGAAGTAATGTGAGGATATAATAGTGGACTCTCTCTCTCTCACCATCATGGTGCCTCTGCCAACTTCACAACCCAGTGTGTTCTGGTATGGCTGCTCACTGCTGCCGATCACTGTGATGCTGGAGGCTTTGTCTATTAAATAAGATGCAATTTCCATGCCTGAAAACAAAATATGTTAATGATGGTGCAGTAGAGAATATTCAAGTAAAAGTAAAAAATTAACTACAGCAAATTAAAATAACTACAACTGTATGGAGCCTCAAAACTAGAAAGTAGTAAAAGGTTATCAGACAAGACACAAATATAATTAAATACATCAATAAATGATAGTTAAATAGATTAATGCAATCCAATCATTGCCCTAGACATACATGTACACACCCATATCATTAGCATATAGGCGCAAGAACGACAGAAAATGTTACAAGGGGAAATAAGGGAATTAAAAGTGTTCCTAAGACACTAAAATAGAAACAGAATGAGTCAAAAAATAAAACAAACTAGTGACAGATAAGTACAGGAGTATAATAAATTAAAATAAAGTTTTAATTATTTTATTAACTGATTGGTGGTAAAGAAAAAAAAAGATTTCAAACATTTTGCCAGCTGGTGGGAGGTTAAAGCAAAAGTACAAAGTTTTATATTTCTTTTAACTCTCCATTAATTATTTAACTATTATTTATTGATGTAATCAGTTTTATTTTCATATTTTTTTTTATCTGAAAACATTTAGCTGCCTTTTGTAGGTTTCCATAAAACTGATGAATGAAAAACTTTGGATTAAAATAAACTGTTGTGGTAGATGTGATGCTTTTGATCTGATTTGATTGCCTACACATTGCCAGTCCAGACAAATGTAAATGTGCAAAATTTGCACACTGCAGACACAGTACCAACAAAAGAGGTGCCCACGAGGACAACGTTGCAGCCCAGACAGGCTGCGTGGATTTGCCGGGCGTCCTCTGGTGTCTCCAACATCTTGACGTTGTCCAACTTCATGCCGGGCAAATTCAGACCCTTTGCTCTAAAGGACAAACCATGACTCTGTTAATAAGGAATGCAGTGCAGTGTAGCGGTTCTGCAACAATGACCATTTCCGTATACAAAGTTAAGATACAGTTGTCACATCTGCTGTTAATTGAATAAAATATTTTGACCAAAATCGTTGCAGACAAGAGAAATGCTTTGGGCCCCGATTCCCAAAAACAGTCAGACTTAGAAGTTAAAAGGGATTTCTAAAAGCTTTTCTACAAACTGAGTTCACGCATTTGCCGTTAAGAGCTCCTTAATGCTTTGGCTGGCACTGATTTAAAATGAAATGATTGCACACATACAGACAGTTTATGTTTGTGTATTTGTCTGTACCGGCAGCCTGTTGAGACGAGGAGCTGGTCATAGCACTGGACTGAACCATCATCAAATGTGACTGTCTTCTTTTCTGTGTCCACTGAAAGTGCCTGTACACACAGCGAGACTCCACTCGGTTTCACAACGTGATAGACTCACACACGAACCCCCCCACACTCAGGTCTTAGACCCAGCACGAGATAATCATTTTGTTTATTGTCCAGAGGAAAATGTACTTTGCAGACAACATTATGCACCAGACAAAATACAGTTCAAAACACCACCAGTAAGTTGAGGAATTACAAGACTAAAGATGTGAGTAAACAGGAGAAAGAAAAAGGAACTCACTTCTTTCCTGAGCCACACCTCAATGTTGTACTGATGGAAAAACTCCATCCTCCTCAGCAGAATACTCTCACTCTCCACATTCATTACCTGTAAGACAGGTGCAGGTTGTGTGTGTGTGTCTGTAGTTTAAGTGATAAGTCAAATAAAATACACACACACACACATTCGTGAAAATGCTTGTTGTTTGTAAGATGTCATTTACTCTGCAGCACCTTGCTGAGTCGGGTTTTGTCGTAAGGTAGAAGTTTGTCTCTGGTGGCCATGATGATTCTGCCGGGAAAGTTTTCCTGTCGCAGAGTCTCCGCACAGATCAATGACGCAACCCCTGCACTTGCAGAGAGTTAAAACACCATCACACATGCTGAGAAAACACATTATATGACATATTACTTATTTATCTCTGTTCATCCAATAACGCTTACTGCCTACTTGCACTTTCCCTCTGTAACCATAACTGTGATTTTTTTAATTCTTATTTTTCATATGGTTCCTACTGTATATCTTACTGTTAGTATACTTAACTGTTTCATACATACTTTTACATACATTTATATTATTTATATACCGTATATATATAATTATTCCCAATAATGATCTATACATTTCCAATGAAGCACATCACTATATCAATACAGTACAACATAATATACAATATCTACTAAACTTGTACTTACCATGTAAAAAATATTACCAGGTGCCATCATTGTATATATTTAAGATGAGTATATTTGAGATATTCAATTTATAATGATAAAAAAACAGAGAAAAGCATCATATCCTCTCATTTGAGAAGCTGGAACCAGAGAATATTTAATATTTTGCTTCAAAACTGATTTAAATGATTATTATCAAAATAGTTGTTGATTAATTTTCTGTCAGTTGAGGAATCAACCAATTGTTTCAGCTGACAGCAACACACACACACAGAGTGGTCCACACTCACCTCCTCCTAGCAGTAGGACAGTGTGAGTAACTCCTGGTACTGCAGCTCCCATACGCTTTATTCTTTTTTCCTGCCTGAGAGTCTGAGTCATGTATAAAACACATCATCTTATGAAGAATTAGAAATGATTTACAAATAAAAATGATCAAAACTATAAAGGATATGTTGTCAGTCACCTACAATAAATCCCAAATACAGTATTCCTATATGTACTCTATATTATTGATTACAGGATTACATTACATTACAAGTGGGAATTAAATTTGTTTAAATTCCAGTTTGCTGTGATTTAATATATTGGCGTTAAATACCCCTACAGGTGTTTTCACTTATGTTGCTGATTATAAATCTTTTCAGATCTGCGTGTTTACAGACGGTGTTGATTAACATCTCCCTGACTCTGATTTTATGATATATAAGTAAACTACTGTCTGCTTATAGGGAGAGTTGAGGTTTTAAAGACACAGCTTTATTGTAATTAGTAATTGGGGGTTGGTGATCTTGTTTAATTCCTTGCATAGCTCAACCTGTGGAGTCATAGGAGTGCCATAAAAATAATAAATCTTGGAAATAAGACAGTAAAAGTGGAAATATAAAGCTTAATAAATAAAAGGCTTCCTGTGGGGTTCATGTGTGATTGAAGTGATTACTCAGCCTGGGCAGGAAGGCCCACTCAAAGCCAGTTGATTGACCGCTTGGCCCTTCAAGGAATAGCAAAAGCAATAAGGTAAAGGCAATAAGACAATAAATTATTTGTCTATATATACCCAAATTTATTTATTCTTTTATTTATTTCTCTTTATATGAACACATTTATTGTCTTATTCTTTTTTTATTGCACTCCCCTGACTCCATACCACCTGAGCAGCAAAATTAACTGAAAACATAACAAAAAAACGTATGTATCCAACTTTTCAGTAATGGTATTCTTCGTGTGTGTGTGTAAATTTAAAGGCAAACATCCACACCAGAGATAATTTCTGTTAAAGATTTGCTAACCCACCTAAATTAATTTCTTTAGTTTGAGTTTCAATAGCAGGTGATGGAGGATTTGAACAGCTTTAAGTGCAAAAACACTGTCAAAAGTATTCAATTTAAACACAAAATACTTAAATAAAATACAAAAATATCAGCCCTCACATACCCATATACCACAGGCCCCTGTTTCTACACTGAAGAGAGTAAATTTTAAATGATGTGCTGAGACAGGATGCAAGAAAAGCCAAACAACTAACCTTTATATTTACAGACACAAAGACTTTGCTGTTTTCAATTTTGACCTTCAAAAGAGAAAAAAGACAAATTAAAATGACAGCAAATATCCTCATAAACTGTCCATCTGTCTGGTTTGTACCTTGTGGCAGGGTAAAGAGTCCATGCCAGGGAACTCCTCCAGATCTCCTGTATGCGCATTGAAACAGGCGCCGTGCCACGGGCAGCGCACTGTGTGGCCCAAAATTACCCCTGAACACACGCATACACACACACAGAAAGGTAGAAATAACTTAATACAAATTATTAAACTGGAGAAAATGCTGTCTTATATTCTGTATAATGTCATACTATAATGTGGCTTTACATTAAAGCTGAGCTGAGTCTCAGAGTCATGCTGTTTGCCCAAATGCTGAATGAAGTTGTGTGTCACGATAGTAAAACACAAAATCTATGTGGATGGAAGATACCAGTATGGTGGACAAACTTTATGTCCCAGATAAAATGTGTGTAAATGGGAAGAAGGTGTGTCATCCTCTTTTAAGTTCACAAACTCACACCTCTGTGCCTGTTTACCTTTGCTGAGCGGCGCACCGTAGTGTGTACACTGGTTACCAATAGCACTGTATCTGCCCTCGCTGCGTGTCAACAGCACGCTGTGATGTCCCACTTCAACCTCCATCATCCTGAGGTAACACACACACACACACAGATACTGCAATGTGCTTTACACTCACATTCGTTTTATCTCTTTTGAGTTTTATATTATTGAACATTGAAGTCCACGTTTATGGTTTTGAGTGAAATCTCTCAAAAACCGTTAGACGGATTGCCATTAAACTTAATACAGACCCTAATGTCCCCCTCAAGATGATAATGATTATGGTTAACTTTTTTTTATGATTAACTTTTCAACTAGCGCCATCATCAGGTCAAAATTTTAGTTTGTCCATTACTTTTATTTATGACCAAAATGCCTGCAAAACCCATGCCATTCCCATCTGCCTCTGTATGTTGTGTTTCGTGCTAATCAGCAAATTGTAGCATGCTAACATGCTAAACTAGGATGGTGAATTTCTAAACATTATACCTGCTAAACATGAACATGCTAACATTGTTCCTGAGAGCATGTTAGCATTTTGCTCAAGGTGCTTAAGTACAGACTCAATGAGAAGCTTGCATGGCTGTAGACCCTTATGTTTGATTAATGGTTCATATACAATTTAAATGCTTTAAATATCAATAATAATTAATGATATTCAAATTAAAACAGTTTAAGGTTGTCAGGTTATGTGTTTGTCAGAGAGGGACCTGCTTGGTTACATATTTATGTGGCATAATTTGTTGATTAATGATTCATAAATTATTTTAAATAGTAATAATAAGTGCTGATGTATAAAGAGAAACAGATTTTAGGTTGCCAGGTTGTAAACATCCCCCCTTCCCTTCCTTACTGTCCATCCTGCAGGTCTGACTCCAGACACACCACCTCTGTCAGCTCCTCTGATCGGTTGTCCTCTGGATCAGAGTCCGGAAACTCATCATGGACTGAACACACGCACATGCATGCACAACAAAGTTAAATTTGAAGAAAAACAAAAACCTAAACCAACTGTTACAGATGTAGTAATGATATCAGTAATTCATGTCAGACACTCAGAAGACACAGAGCTCTTAAATGTCTGTGAAATTTAGTGACATATTGATAAAATATCTGCTAACTATCAAACTGCTCTGATATTCAGACAATAAAAATTCAAACAGGTTACTCACGTGGTTTGGTCCCAAACATGCCTCTGATTCAATTGTAACACCACAAAGATACACGAAGCCCCTCCAGAGACATTAAAAGTTGGTCAGATGCTCCTTTGAAAGGGTTTTTTCCGTGTCTACAGTTTGTTTTTTGCTCATCAGCTCAATGGTGGGATAAGTGTCTGTTTCCACAGCAACCGTTCCATCCCCAACCCTCATTCTTTGATCCTGCGAGACTGTGAAAAATGAACAATTCGGGTTTGATAAGATGAGCAAAATCAACCAGAAAAAAAGTTACCTTTGGGTCTCCTGTGAATGAACAGTATGGGTGAAGTCAGTGGTCATGTTCAGCTGTTATTGTTGCAGAGAAAGGCGATCGTGGTCTTTTGTGTTTCACAACGGCAGCATAGAGAAATGCTGACGAGGCAGCAGCCGCTGACACTGACTGGACACGCAACAAAAGTACAACTTACAAAACCTGAGGTACTATCATCCACACATCGTTTCAAGTTTCAAGATTCATCACTGCAAAACTCAAGGATTTAAAAGGCACATAGTTGAAAACCTGAGAATATCAATGGGCAAGCATTGATCTTTAATACCACAGGGTAGAAATACTCTGTTTCAAAGTCCTGTGTTCAAAAGTACATTAGCATCAATATACTCAAAGTAGTAAATGAAAAATTGCTTATTATGCAGAATGGCCCTTTTCAGAACATGGTATTACATAATTGCATCATAACTATTGATGCATTAAGGTGTTCATCACTTTAGTGTTGCAGCTGGAAAAGATTGGAACAATTTTAATTACTTTATACAGTATATTTAATTTGCTGTGCACTGTTGTTTCTGAATTTGGGACAAAGGAAGAAGACCAGTATGAATAGACAGGGACTAACAACGGATAAGCGGAGGAAAATGGATGGATGGATGGACTAACAAAGGAACATGAGACAGGTGAACAGTGGGAAACAGGTGAATCCAGTCACATGATAGAGAAACGAACAGAGACAGGAAGAACTTCAAAATAAAACAGGAAACACAGAACAACATGACAAAAGTAGCCTAGTTAAAATTAGCTCTATCTTGACCAACTACAGCACTTAAATTCTGCTTACTTCTTAATGCATCCGTAGTAATAAAACAATAATATAATGCAGAACGAGTACTTTTACTTTTGATATTTACTTTGTGCTTTGTACTTTGTATTGACATTGTGCTGATAATACGTCTGTACATTTTGCAATACCATGCAGTTAACATTAACTCTGTGAAGCTCCTAATATACTATAGCTCCTAATATACTATACTACTCTGTCAGAGTACTTGTCATAACACTGTGAGGACTTCTCCTTAATCTGTCCACCCCCTTACATATCAGCGTGTTGTGATAATTACAAGGACTCAGTGAGTGAAATTGCACAGTCATCCTTCACTGCTGTTTGTCTGCCAAATGGTGCTCATGCAGGCTTGATCTGTGTGACAGTTTAATCTCAGGCAGCAGAGGTCGACCCGATTCACCTCCAGCTGGGCAGCAGCTCATTGCCTCAGTGTGTCTGTGTGGCTTTTGTGTCACATCACTGTAGAATATCAGACACGTTTTGAGGCAGCACACAGTGTCTGCCTTGTGTTTGCTTATTGCTGAGCTGATGAGTCTCTTTGTGCAGAAGTTGTTGATTTAACAGGAGAGGTAGTAAAAGATTTATCTCTACGTGCAGGAAACTGATCCTGAACACCACAAGTTTCTCAGTTCAAGGTTGTGTGGGAGTTTTATATGTTTCCGTACAACTTTATATTCATGCACAAGACTTTAAGGTTGCCAGGTAATACAAATTCTGCCAATACCCGTCGTTTTGGCAGAATTACACAATTAACAAATTACACGTGTATTTTTTAACACGGATCATTTAATAACATAATCTCAGTTACATTAAATTATTTTATTTGTCGAAGGGACATTATTATATACAGCCGCTCATGATTTATTCATGTTAAAGATGTATATTAAGTGTTACAATGACAATTAGTAACTGCACTTCAGATGTATAGATGCACTGTAAAAGTTATTGGAAGTTAAATGGATCCTGATATATTCTTAATAAAGTAAACAATCATCTGCAAATGTGAAATTTTTCCTTAATTGTTCCTTAACTTTTTTGTAAATAAAGTTAGATTTAGACTTGTGTGCTTTAAAAGCCATAACTCTAAGATTAAAGCCTTAATTACAACTTAAGATCTTCTTATTTCAAATGGCATTTCCCGCCTTTATTTTTAAACCATGGTGCACAGCAGTGACAGGGAACATGAGCAGAGAGAAAAAGAGGGAGCAACATGCAAATAGCTGTCTGTTTCATAATAACAGATTAGAGCTGCGTACAGTAACATGTGAGTGCTTTACACTACATCATGATCCTCTTCTGCTGGAACACGTCAACCAGAGTGGGACCTCTGCAGCTTGTTTTGGTTTGAACTTCCTGTCTGATACATGGCAGGTGAATCTTGTCTGGCCTGGACTCTCTCTCGTAGCAGGGACACACCTTTAGATGCTCGGACATAGACGGCACGTCCTGGAAGCACCAAGTGTCCACAGGAGAGAACATGGTGCTGAACTGCCATACCTGAAGTCCCAGAGAGAGAGAGACAGGCAAGAGAGAGATGCCTGAATATTCAGTCCTGATTCGGAGGATGTCATTTGCACTATGGATGGAGACACCTGCTTGTCACTTTTAAAACCTTACGTTAGAGCTTGATTTATTCACTAACATCTCTCTAAACAGCATCCTTTGACTGTCCAGCTGTGTTTAATCCATGCAACTGAGCAGAATGGAGTGATTTGCAGACCTCCTTATATTCTCACCTTCATTTTCACCCTCTCTTAAAAATTAACAGTCACTTTCTCTTTTAATGTACATGACATACTTTAAACTACCCAGATGTTGCTGATGAAAGCAACACCCACTGTCACTCCTGATACATTCAGCTGACAGACACACTGGCGCTTACCCTCTGCTTCACCCTCCACGTGGCTCCCCCATGTGAGTAGGTCTTCCTCTCCCACTGGAGGGTGACCATCCCTCTATCCTGCAGGAGAGAGGAGCACACCTGCCTCATGAGCCGGGACACCAGAGCCAGCTGGGACAGGGACAGACTGTCCAGGAAACTGGCCATGTGGCACAGCACCTCATAGGGCAGCGAGCTCAAAGAGTCCTCCCCTCCACCTGCTCCACCTCCTCTCTTCCTCCGAGTGGTGGAGGAGTCCACTGTGCTCCTGGGCAGCTGGGAGGCATCGCCCAGAGAGTCAGGGATGGTGGGATGCAGACTAAAGCAGCCCAGATCCTCGCTGAAAAAAAAGATGAAACTTTGGTGCATTAGACTTTTACTGCACTGCATGACAGTAATATATCTCCAATGGATTAATGGGCTCATTGAACAATATCAGGGAATCAATGATGACGCCACTTGTCCTGCTGCTGAGACTTGTTGGCTTTTAACTTTTAACATCAGGCCCATGCGTCACCATCAGGCAAACAGTTTCTCAACACTTGTTCACCTCTCACCTACTTCCACTCTGTAATACAGGGCAGTGCTGAGAGTATATACTATACAACTATACAGGACTTAAACAGGTCTAATTCACCGCTCTTCCCTGCTTTGTTTGGAAGAAGACAATCCTTATCAGTGTTCCTATTGGTGGACAGTTATAAGAGGACTCCACTTTAGCATTGTTCTCCTTTGACATTGTCGGACTCACAATGAACAATAAAAAAGGTTATAAATCGATGCAGAGTCTTTTTTTCTTTTTCTTTGTCAAAACCCAGTGCCTGCATTACCCACAATGCACCTTGACCACTGACAGTTCAGTCTGAGGTTTGGGTGTGTTATGCTAGTAGCGGCTAAGGTCCACACCTTTTCAAGGTTTGCACATACTGTAGTGGCTTTAATGATGATGAGATTATTTCTGCCTTCCAAATAAATATCAGGTGAATTTGTTTACACTCTTATATCTTACAATATGCTGCTTAAACATAAAATAGAAGAAAGGTGCCTCAGTGCCACACAATGATGAAGATGAACTTTTAGTTTTTATCTCACTTGTAAGAGACGGTGGCTTCATGTGTGGAGGGCTGCCACCTCCTCTGGCTGTAGGTGCATCCCAGGTACGCCAGGGGGCACCTCTGCTCGAACCATCCATTCACACCCATCTGGATGTCACTGTGGATGTTCCTGCATATGAGAGCGTATTGATTGTTAGAAGAGGAAACGTGATAAAACTTGATTAAACAGCTTTTGTGTGTTGGCCCAATACAATCATTTAACATTAAACCAGACATGCTATTCACCTGAGTAGTTTTAATTTGCGGCATCTCTGCACTGTAGTGCCAGACAGGTGATGTTTAATGCATTAGGACAAATCATATAGGGTGAGTGAATTCCTACAGATTAGAATAAAATAATAATGATGGTAATAGAAATATGAGTCACTAATACTTTAATACTTCTGTTCTATATATACTTATTTTGAATGACTCATCTCTTGTATGAGTTTAAACACAAAATTTGATTTGACTTGAATCCCAAAACTATGAAGAAACTAAATATATGTTGAATTTAATAATATGGACTGCAAAGGATATTTCGTTAAAAAAATTCAAATAAAATAAAAAGGAAAACCCACTTATAGTGTTTGCCATATTCTCTGCGCTGGAAGGTGTGTCCACAGAGGAAGGTGAAGGCGGAGCTGGCCTTGTGGTGTCGGCTTGTGACGCTCTCCACCTGCAGCTGAAGGTGCAGCTCCAGCAGTTTGGCAGTGGTCAGGTCAGCCAGCGACGTGCTTCTCCGGAAAGGAGCAGACAGGAAGTTGTAGGTCTGTGTGCCCTCATCTTGTAACAGACCATCGCTGCATATGGTCTCTGCAATAAGGTGACCCCTTTGCTCCTTCTCCAGGGAGCACAGCAGAGAGGCCTGAGGTGCAAATCAAACACATCACATCTTGTATGTGCCAAGTGACATATACAAATACAAAGTAAAATGGTCATTTGTACCTAAAGATGTGCGATGGATTGAAAAAAGTTCTTTCTCTCACCTGAACTTCCTCCCAAACTGGCATCTCCTCTAGCGCCACCCCCAGGTCACTGGTATCCACAGCTTGACTCTCCTTCTTGTAGAAACCAGGGTTGCGGATTCGGCTCTGCCTGGCAGAGAAGCTGGATGGGATTTTAAAGGTACGCACAGTGATAATCTTCATCGGCTCGACATGTCCGTACACAAATGTCTTCAGATTTCCAGTGAGACGGGAGGAGGAGGATGTGGTGGAAGCAATGCATACACTGCTCATCTCTTTGGATGTGTTTGATGCTGTGGCGCCCATACAGGTATCTGCTGTCTCTTCCTCTGTCAGAGTGCCCAGGCCTTTTCCTCTCCCTTTAGCCAGTTCCTTGTCTTTGCCTGCAGCTTCCCCTTCAGTTTCCCTGCAGCCACCCATCTCCATACTGAACATGTGCTCCCATGCCCTGTACTTTTCTAACAGATCAGCATTCACTTCCGTGGCCCTGGCAATAGCCTCTCTCTGCTGCTGGGTTAGCTTAACCTCATCCTCTTTTTCATCTTCATCTTCATCGTCTTTTTCATCAGGGGTATTGATGTGAAACATGTTAAAGGACTCCCAGGCATGGCCAGTGGCAGCTGCCGTTTCTGCTGCCTTCTTTTTCAAGGCTGCCTTTCTCTGCTTCGTCCTCTCCTCCTCCCTCCTCTCCTCCTCTTTCTCCTCCTCCTCCACACTCTGGACCAGCTCTGGGAACAGTTTCTTCATCTTCATGGAGTGAAACAGGTAATCCTGGTCTTTCAGGGCCATGGCCAGGTCCAGACATCCTCTCTGCTCTCTTTCCCTGAGCAGGTTTTCATGCAGTTCTGTGTTCGGATAAGAATGGGCGTCATTGGCTGGCCAGCGGTTCCACTCCATGGAGCAACAGACCACGCTGGCCGGACACACCTGGAGATGAGCTGCCTGCGAGGAGCGGGGCAGGTGGACTGGGCAGCCGTACTCAGCGTTGAGGCAGGGCACCCTCACGTTAGGGCAGAGCAGCAGGTGATCCTGCTCTTTGCACAGGTGGAAGAGAGCTCCACAGTGCAGGCGGCAGGGGATGACCGCACAGCACACAGAGACCTCCACCCGAGCCCTGCAGCGCCGGCTGTAGCAGGAATCACAGTGGACATGCTGTCGCACCCTGGAGGCTCGAGAGCGATGAC
>JAVQJF010096185.1:0-36366 GCA_036023855.1 Gadopsis marmoratus | reverse complement strand
GATTGTCTGCTCAAGGGTAGGGAGGCGGATGCCCCGACGTGCACATGCCCCGATGTGCACATGCCCCGACATGCACATGTTGGCGAGGGCCCCTTCAACGCTGCTTGCAGCTTTAATTGTTATTGCTCTTATTATTTGTATTACTATTTATTATATTACATATATAAAACTCACAATCTTCATAGTGAGGCTGTCTTAAATCTTTACTGGCAAAATTTGAGGTTGTTCTGCTCAACCCAGTAGGATCAGAATGTCAGACTAAAAAGCTTGTCATTTCCTGCTGTCGCTAGGTGGCGCTATGACTGTGGATGAAAATTAGCATATAGCTGGCTTCAGGCTGGGGGGTTATGAAATATGTTAAGTTTGGTACCTCTTGGAGAATGTACAGTGCCGTTATAATCCACATCCTCTTTCACTGCGAAACACATAAATTAAAGGCCACACCACGGGCCATGATTTCAATATTATACTATGGTTCCTGTTATTTTGCATGGCAAAGGTCTTTAGATGGCACAGGCCAACAACGCCACGTGGTGGGGACGCCATTCAACGATATCATGGTTGAAAAAACCTTTCATGGCAATGGTCTTTAGATGGCACAGCCCAAATTTGATCCAATAAAATCTGTAGGACAAGAGAGTAATAAATTGGCATAAATTGCACTAAATATGTGCTATAATTCCACTTCTGATATGTACAAAGTTTCATGAGTTTTTGAGCAGGTATAGCCCCTCAAAAATGCAATTTAATAGGACAAAGAACAATAATTATAACTTATGAGATAGATGTGGTGAAAGGAAGGCAATGAAAACATGCATGTTTGCTTTGGACTTTACCCTCCGTATTGTATTTTCAGACAATAATAATGTAATCAGTGGTAATCACCAGAGAACTCTCAGAACAGTACTGTGGTATGTCTCTGAATTAAAAATTACTATTGGCCTCCATCTATCAGCAATATGACCATATCCAGCTGTAATGAGACTGAACAGTTGAAGCAGTTTAACAGATGTCAAATTTCTGTTCACCACTGAAACCCATCAGCCTCCAGACAAACTAATCCTTAAATACAGATGCCACAAATCTGAAGAGAAACACATGCGCCACTTTCATAGAAGGAAATGTGTCCACTCCAAGCCCAAATGCAGCAGATGTGATATAGAATTCTGCATGAGTCTATGAAAAACCAACATTCAGTAGTGTTAAAACAGAGAAAAAACATTAATTCACTTACTTTATTATTTCAATACCAGTATAATTCCTGTAACTTTCAGAAAATTTCTGGTAGGTTTAGCAATTTTACAGTGAACTTAACATGAAATTCTAGTATGTAATTTCTAACATCACTATGTTTTTAAAATATTCTTAAAGACTTTAAGAATTTTTCTGTAATCAGAATTGAATTTTGTGACTTTACCCAACTTAAATGTCTTAAATGATCATATTATATAGCGGTGGAATATAACTAAGTTTACTCTTACAAGTACTTTTTCCAACACTTTCACTATATGCTTATACATTACATCAGTAATAATGATCCAATAATATATGATAACTAACTGTACTTTTACTATTGATACTTATAACACCCCCTGAAAATCTTTGCTGATCGCCACTGTTTCACCTTGCTGCAGTGATGAGCAGGTAGGTGCACTCCAGGACCCTGCAACTTTACTGTTGAATGTGATTACAGATACAACAGAGTATATTTCTGACTATCCCAAACAACCCCCATCAGTGAGAGGTGTAACAGGCTTAGAACTTTCAACCAGAGAGGGCAGCAAAACACTGCTTGTCATCATGGTGTTACTTTTTCAGCCATTTTGCTGATAATTCTGTAATGTTAAGTACAATTTTAAATAAAAGCCCAGGCTGGAGTCAGCAAGGACTCAAACTTTGTATATGGTGCTCGCTCTACCAGGAGAGGTACTTTTCACAGCTGTTGACGTTTTAAATTGATGGGTGCATCAATTTAAAACGTCAACAGCTGTGAAAAGTTCAACCAAAGAGTGCCGTTGCCTTCTCAGATTATTTCAATGACACACATTTCTCACAAAAGATGTGTAACTCTACAGTATTTCACAAGAATAAAGCAAACATTAGGGTATATTTGAAAAATACGCATTATTTGTGTAGCAGAAATACTTCTTTTCCTTCTTTTCTATCTTATTTATAGCACATGGCCCCTAAGATTTACCTTGCAACCCCCTGGGCGGTCCAGATACCAAGGGTAGGAACCACTGCTGTTGCATATAATTATATAATTAAATTATTGATTGCAGATGAACCACAGGAAAGGTTTGGCAGAGACAAGTTTGACTTTTCTCTCTCTGCATCAGTCTGTTGTCAGAGTAAAGAAACCACAAACAGACAACATCTCAGTATGTGTCTGCAGTGGACTTATTTATTGTCTTGCAATTTCATAGTGAGCTCTGTCCTTTGAGAGTCCGGCAGGTCATAGTAGATCCTACTGATGTCAAACTGTTTTCTGTAGGGGAGCAAGTCCTGTAGCGTTAACTTGTCATTCTGGCCGGTCCACACCGTTAGAGTATACCTGTGAACAGCATAAACATAAACTTTTAATGAAAACCTCAAAAGGTATTAACATATTATATGTGTAAAAGTCAAAAAATAATTATTCACTCAAGAGGTCATCTGCTAGAATTGTTGGCAGGAGCAGCGATAGCTACCATAACTGAACAAAGACTGTCACTTGTAGACTTGAGTTCACATGACTTATTTCTATCGCTTTACCTTACATTTATATACAACAATATAACCCTGAACAAAACAAAACAAGCCATTTTTTTTTTTAAAAACACCCCCCATCCCGAGACCATGGATCTTCATATAATATTAGCAGGACACAAGGATCTAAAATTTAGCAATAAAAATTAATGGTGATTGCCACAATTGATTTTATCTGCCATCACTTGCCAGGTAGTACCAGCATGTATTCTCACCACTGATAGCTCCATACTAATATCAATATATGTGTTAATCCATTGAGCTTTTTTAACAGTATGTACTCTTTATGCAGTGCTTTGTGTTGCTGGCTGGGGTATGTAGAATTAATGTACAATATCAGACTAAGCTGGTTTGGAAAAAATTAAGATGTGGCCTAAACTCAATATTTGTGTTTGAACCCATTATTGAAATCCCTGTGATGCCTTCAACTGAAACAGAATGGATTTTTGTTATCGGGATGTCAGACATTTCCACACAATTGCACAAAAGGATTTAAAGATCTAACAGAAGAGCTAGTTAGTCAGCCCCCAGTCAGTGCGAGCAAAGGTAGCTTCTGCTAGCCGTCTTCTTGCAACTCCTGAGCAGCCGGGAAACCGGGGAGGCAGGGTGAAATGAACCATATTCCTAAGCCAAAGGTCACGGTTTACCACTGACCAGTTCAACTTTCTAAAAGGTTCTCCCCACTCATGACACACCCGCTGAGAAACCAACTCTTGACTATTGTAGCTATATTTTGAGATATAGATGAGTCTATTGAGTTGGGACCAGAGGGCAGAGCTGCAGTCCTACACGCTTCTCTGCACTTCCACAGTTACTCACCCTGAACTCCACAGAGAGGGTGTCCCCAACCACTTACATTAATTAAAACAAAAGTAAACAGAAGAGGAACTATACATAAAAACCCTATAAAAATTAAAACCACCACTGCAACAGTACAACAAAATAGGAGAATTAAATGTGGACTCAAACATCAGATCTCTGTCATCTAAAGCTGTACTAGTGAACAATTTAATTTTGTCCATATAATGATCTAATTTTGATCACACCGATGTGTTTCGTCTTACTGAAACCTGGCTGTGTCATGATAAATATGTCAGCTTAAATGAATCCACCCCCTCCAGTCACATTATACTCACATTCCTCGAGGCAAGCCTATTGATCAACCCTAAACCTAAACTAAATTATAACTCAATCGAAAGCCTTGTTCTTAGTTTTTCACACCCAACCTGGAAAACACTACAGCCAGTTCCATTTGTTATAGTGTACCACGGTCCAGGACCGTATTCTGAATTTTTATCTGAATCCTCAGAGTTCTTTATTCAATTCAATTCAATTTTATTTATATAGCGCTATATCATGACAAAGTTATCTCATAGCACTTGTTATCTGTTTTAAGGTTTAGTCCTTAAAACAGATAAAATAATTATTGTAGGTGATTTTAATATTCATGTGGACATTGATAATGATGTTAATATAGAGCAAGTCTAGACCAATTCTATATGTATAGACCCAACAATTCCACCATCAGCAATCACTAGGCTACAGTGACAAGGAAAACCTCGAGCAGAACCAGGTTCTGGGTGGGTGGTCAATTTTCTAATGTTAAACTCTGACAAAACAGAAGTTATTGTACTTGACCTCACATAATCTAAAGATATAGTTATGCTAAATGGCATTGCCCTGGCCTCCAGTGCCACCGTAAGGACGTGTCCTTTAGCTCCCATAAACAACAAACAAATCTGGAGCGTCCTGTCTCAAAAAGATGCAGAAAAACTAGCCCATGCATTTGTAACATCTAGGCTGGACTATTGCAACTCCCTATTATCAGGCTGCTCCAATAAGACTCTCCAGTTGATCCAAAATGCTGCGGCATGTTTACTGACAAGAACCGGGAAAATTAGATATTTCTCCAATATTACCTTCTCTACACTGGCTACCTGTAAAATCCAGAATAGAATTTAAAATCCTTCTCCTCACCTGTAAAGCCAATCATATCTTAAAGAGCTCATAGTACCCTATTACCCCACTAAAGCACTGCGCTCCCAGACTGCAGGACTTCTTGTCGTATCATGCTCCTCTCCTGTGGAACCAGCTCCCAGTTTGTGTATTTTATTCAATGCTTCTACACATCCCGTCATCACATCTGTGATTTGTAGGCCTACCTGCTATTTGAGCAATATGGTGAAGTGGAGCATTTTTCCTGGACATAGATCTGAGCCTTGTTTGAAATGCATGAAGTCTCTCCAAAAGTTGCATAACCTTTACCTGCCTTGCAGTTTCACGCTGAATTGGTTCAAGTTTTCAACAGAAAACGTGCCATTAGAGACAGAAAGGTAAAGGCTTTTTTGCTTTGAATTACAGACAAACACCAGGATCTCCTCCCTTAATTCACAAAATCATTTCAATGTGTTTTCTTTGCTAAGATCCATAGCAAGATGGCAGCATCCATAGAGCCACAATGGCTGCATTTATGGGAAATACGCCAGGTTGAAATAAACTGTGTAACCATGGTCATTTAACACAGAATAATGACAGGATTAGTCATGTGTAAAAGTTCAGCAGTGGAACTAAAGATAATGCAATAACAGATAAGGTACTGCTGATGAGTGGCTGGCTTCTCTGTGTTGATAATCACCTGTCTGATTGCTGCAGCAGCCATGTGAGCTGGGAGAATGACTGGGCCAATAGACCTGCTCGCACTGGGAAGGTGACTGGATGTTCAAGGGTTCTACATATCTCCTCCATTACATGCACCATAGCCCAGCTATAACCTGTAAAATATTAAAAGAAACCAATAAATATGGAAACTTTCTTCTCACATTATCCACAGGTTAAAGAAGCCATTTATTCGAGATGTAACTCTTTTTACTGTCAGTAACTGGTTATGGCTGGTGTTAATCTATATTTATCTTGTCAACAAATCCCATATAAAGACCCAAATCAACCACAATTGTATCCAACATACAAGTACTGTATGTGTATCAAAGCCTGATATACATTATCTTATTCCTCTGTGCCATAGAGCTCCATTGTTGTCCAAAATCTATTAAAAACACATGAATATGAGCCACACTGCGACATGTTGGCCCTGAAATTGAACATCTTTAATAAACAGCTATAGGCGGGTGAGAGCTCCCAAGAGCTAACCGTGTTTTTCAGTCTTTCCAAAAAATCCTTTTTCATCTGACCATTATTTAATAACTTCTGAATTCTTGCTATGGACCATTAGGGAAAAACTCCACACTAGATGTCTGAAAGTGCTGTAGCTAAATTTAAGGAAGTGATTCTATCTGCATTTAATTCAATGCCATATCTCAGTATAACAGCGCTATGCTAATTTTAGTTATGATGATCCCAAATTGATCATCTTGTTGATATTGCTGCAGGCTCACTGCGAACGACGCTTGACTCTATTGCCCTTTTAAAAAAGAAAATAAAACAGGAAGATTGAGTGTCTTACAGAGCTCATAGTACCCTTTTACGTCACTAGATAACTGCGCTCCCAGAATGACTTTCCTCTTTGATAAATATTATAGCAGGACTGACTCAGGTGAGCCATGAGCCCCCCCTTAATTACGCTGTGATAGGCCTAGACTGTTGATAGACTTCCACTGAGCTCCTCTCCCTCTCCATCTGTATGCACTCTTATCCCATTGCATGTTACTAACTCGACTGCTTCCCTTTCCCGTAGTTGTGTGCTTTCTCTCGTCTCTCTCTCTTTCTGCAGGTATTTCTGCCTCCAGAGCTGTAAAGTCTGGATCTTACCTATGTTCCTGCTCAACTGCTGTTGCTGCTGCTATTAGGGTTAGGGTAGGCTAACCCTGAGCTCCTCTCTCTTTCTTAAAATCAAAGAGCAGTGTACAAAACATTCATGTAGCAGCTTCTTATTTTTAGCTGGCACTGACCATGGCTTTTGCTGATTAAAACTGTTATAGCAGCTGTCACTAATTAACGTTCATTCTGTGAGTAAATTAAACTTGGCTGTTGTCGGTTTGTGTGCAGCCGGTGTCTGTACTCAACCAGAAATAATTTGTAAGAGAAGAACCTTCACTTATTAACACCGCTGTACAACTGTGAGTGTTTTTGTAGTTCCCACAACACAGAGTATCTTCTCTAGTAAAACCATGTAGCCAATCGCATTGTGCCAGTTTCAGAAGTCGCATTCTCCTATGTAAATCTTTATTCATATCAATAAAAATGTACAATTTACAGTTATCATCTTAATAGTTCTGAATCATGATCTACAGCATTTGAATTAAGTTGCTTGTGAATAATAAGGTGTGCAACAGGCTACTGTTATTTCAATGTACCAAATACAAATAATCAAAATTTCATATTTTTAAGCTGTTAACACTTATTTTACTATGAATCTTTTGAAACAAAAATGTCTTTTGTCATTGATGGAGTTCTATCTTATCTTATTTTCAAGTTGGAGCTACAGGTTGTGAACATTAATAAGGCTGCCACTCAAATCTATTTCTGTTCTCTCAACCTACAGATTTTAGCTAAATCTTTTAATCTATAGTTATTTATAGCTTTGGTTTCTTCAAATGTTGAACACTAAACCTAAATGGATCCGACAAGTGATAATAAAGTGTCTATACCTGGGTTATCTGTTCCAGCAGTCCATCCTGTAGTCCAGCCAAGAGAGAGCACAGTGTGGGTGGAGAGAGTTCTCACAGTAGAAAGGAAGGCCTGAGATTCCAGAGGTCTGGCCTGTCCCCCAGGACCAAAGAGGATATCTGCGTTGATCCACACAGGACGGCTCGGCTCAGCCAGCACCTCCTCCAGCAGAACCACAGACGGAGACACCGCCTCCAGGCTGCATGGAGAGTGCACCACAGTGTTAGCATCACACAAGCACACATTTCTTAGTAGTAATATAAGCTGGGTCTCACCTCTTAAAGTCTAGTTTTATTCCCTTGTTGTACGTCTTCACTCTTTCCAGCCACTCCTTCAGTGTGATGTCACTGTCTGTGTCAGGGGGATGTGCCATGATTGGCTCTTTGGGATCACAACCTCTCATGATTATGTCAGCCTCAATCATATGGGTGGGACCTAAAGGTGAAAGTTGCTCAAAATGGTCAGTGAAGAAGTCATAATAACTACTGGGCCAACACAAAATTAAAATATCTCTGAACAGGCACAGTTTACATTCTCATCTATATATGTTCAGTTCACACTAAATTCCAGTTTATTATGTTGAATTGTACTGCTGTACAAGGTGTCTCTAATATTCTGTCCACCCCATTTCTATCAGTGAGTGTTTTTACAAGGTGTATCTAATAATCAGGCAAATGCATGCATAAGGAAGGATCAAATAACATGAATAGCTTACAGTGTAATTCAGTAAACTATAGCCTGACAATCACCACAGATTTAAATCAGTCTCTCCTACAAAGCCTCAGCAACAACTGGACATTAGTAGGTAGGATTAATTGGGAGGAAAATGCTACTTGATCTAGCTGCTTTATTAATTAATTGTATTAGTTTTTGTCTCCCAGCTTATGTGCATTTGTTTTTCTGTCCTACCGCATAACAATAGGGCTGCAACTAAGGATTCTTTTCATTACTGATTACTTTCTTGATGAATAAAATTAGTTGTTTGATCTATAAAACTGTCAGACTAACACAAACTGCCCATCACAGTTTTCCAGAGCCTACGATGATATTTTACAATGTCTTTTTTGTCTTTAAACAAAACAAAAACAGAAAAAAAGCAGCAAATCCTCACACTGAATGAGTCATACTAATAGTAGGACTCATTCAATAAATTGATTATTAATTTTCTATTGATCGACTAGTAGTTACAGCTCTACTCCACACGTTTGCAGTCTAAACTGGCATTTGGGCACTATGCCTATGTACTGTATATACATATGCATTGTGTGTATATGTCACAAAAGCAGTCACTTGACTACTACAAGAGTGGGTATTTTGATAGATCCAAAGTCACCAGAGTCATGTTATGTTCTTTTTGTATATATACATATATTGGTATAAGTGTTGTTTCACCACAGCAAAGAGAATTTTGGAGTCCATGTGGTATGGGCACTTGTGTTTGTATGACATATAACTAGTAACTAATACAAACTATTATGGGGGGGGCACAACTTCTCTAAAATATACTCTAAACATAATGCCAGTTTTCAATGTTGGAAAAAAAAACACAAAAACATGACAAGCAGTGACTAATGTCCAGTCAAGGGAAAAAGATTTAACTTCTACATCTACAATAAGAAGTAGCCCAAGCAGCAAATAAAAAAGTTATTGAAAAATGAAAAAAGCAACATGACTTGATTCAAATTAGTTAATAAATTGAACAGAAACATTTTAGAAATCGTAGGACTAAGCAAAGATGAATCTGGTCTATACAGATCGAGATATTTAAAACACAGATAATGAGATGACGTGAAGTGCCTTGAAGAATCAGTCAGACTGAAATCAATAGTTGTGTCAATTATGCGGTTATAGTAGCTTGGAAGTATTACATACCACTAATATACCTGACGGGATGATTCTATTAGCATTAGCGCGTGCTGCTCACTGAAGGAAGGAGTGTCAACCGTGTCTATACATTTCTTCATAGTGTTGGATCAGTCACAAACGTTCGTGGTAATAGACTACACCTGACACAGACAGTGAGTTATTGGTTAATGAAGAACCACCTGTGAGAGCCTCTGTCAGCCTGCTCCTGCTATTTATAGCATGCGACCATCTGACCTCGGCAGCGTCCCTCTTCTTTATCGCACTCTGACTCAAGAAATACTCCAGCGTCTGGTCAGACATCCTCTCAGACGAGAAGACCAAGGCCGTACTGTACTGTTAGCTAGCTAGATTGTTTTGAATAACATGGAGTGTAACGTTAGCTTAGTTGAAAATAGTTCGCACACTCTAGATATTTTGGCTGTTTTACCCTATTACAAACTACGTAAACTACATAAATCAAACAAATAATCATCTTGGTAGCTCACGTCCACGATTAAAACCATGAGTTTAGAGAGTACAGTCAGGTTAGCAGCAGGAACGCGTACATTTCCGGTTAAGTATTTTCGAAATAAAAGAGCCTGTAGTATTTCGCTAGCATACTGAGTGGAAAGAAATCTCAATCCAAATCTCAAATCTCAATCCAATCAAGCATCTGTGGGATGTGCTGGACAAACAAGTCCAATCCATGGAGGCCCCACCTCGCAACTTACAGGACTTAAAAGATCTGCTGCTAACGTCTTGGTGCCAGATACCACAGCACACCTTCAGAGGTCTAGTGGAGTCCATGCCTCGATGGGTCAGAGCTGTTTTGGTGGCAAAAGGGGGACCTACACAATATTAGGCAGGTGGTGACAATGTTATTGCTGATCGGTGTATATTACACTGCTAACAGCATTACTTGATCAGTGACAATGGTGGTTCTTTGTTAAAGGTTTGTATGTGTACTGAACCCCTATTTACAAGCTGTCTCAAGCAGCTTTCCACACAAGATTTTAAAAGTTTCAAATGAGCAAAAATTCACATGACGCCTTGAGTGTAAAATGTAAATCATTAGAAGACACAAATATTCCAGACACAATATTTCACAAAAGGCTACAATTATAACAAAGGCAAAAATTACTGCTTGTTAATCTAATAGGGATGACAGTTTTTTTTATTCTTCTGAGGTAATTATCCATATATATAATTATCCAGTTTTAATTCAGTTGTTCATTGTTTTAATACCTGATATTGTGTCTTAGAGTATTGTCCTTTTACCTTTTGTCAAAGCACTTTGTAAACGTGTGAAACCATCTAGTTGCCATTAGAACGGCAGCTTGGAGTTACCTTGAGACTCAGTGTAAACAGAGTTTTGTTTACATTTCATATTTCTTTCCAAAATGAGGTGTGTATTTCCTGATGATCTTACAAACCTGCTGAGTGGTTTCCCTACCCCATAAAACCTTTGTAAAATATTTTGTTTTTGCATACACCTTTTTCACAGTAGATATGTTCACCATCAAACACAGGTGGCTGCATTCCAATTCGGAACAGTCTAATGTGGACATAATTCCAAGAATCACTGGGCTGTTTTTTCTGTTGATGTGTAAGGTTTCCTCTGCCTTTTGGAGTTATATGAGCAAAAAAAGTCTGAGAGGATTGACAGTGGTATGCACATGAATAAACAGTCTCAACACAGAGAGAATGGGTAAGAGCAAAATCTGTACATTTGCTGCAACTCTCCCATAGATGTACCCTATTCTCATGAATGTCTATTAATTTGCAAGAACTTGCGTGATGTTCATAAGGAATGTATTATCTCTAACATATTTCACACTCTCTGTGTCAGCCTTAGAAGGTAGTAAACTCTTGTCAAATAGAATAGATAAACTGATTATTTCTGTGTTTACCTCCCACAATATTGCTATATATATATATGAGTGAGCACACAATAAGTGGTTTGGTTGTTGCAGCACAGTTTATTTCTTCTTGACAGCAACAGAATAAGATTTTTCAATTAAGTAAATGGGTTTGAGTGACTATTTTCACTAATCCTAAATCTAATCAACAGTCATAGATTTGGGACAGAGAGCCTAAGCACTCACAGCAGGCTTTTCACACTGCACTTTGCCCTGGGCTAAGAATATGCAGTGTGAAAAGCTAGAAATCATACATTAGGAAGAACAAGTCAGAATGAGACAGTCTGAGAGATGTGCAGGCTGCATGTAAAGATTAAAGATCAGATACATCTGCCTCAGCCGAGAGTGAAGGTATAATGGAGGGTGCCACCTTTCTCCAGGAAGCACTCATGCTTATGGGTCCCCAGTTTGATCTGACGCTGGCAAACTCCCAGCAGGTCATCGAAGATGATGTCACTGTCGTAAACCTCGAGCCTCAGTATGTCGTTCTGCTGGGCCTTGAAGTAGGTGAACTCCTCCTCCCACCAGGGGTTTGAATTGTTGTTACTGATGGATGTCATACCCAGAGCGGCTGAGCCACAGAACACCTTGACATAGCCATCTGCGATTCCCAACAAGTCAGAGGGGAGACCGCTGGCCCGCAGGTTAAACAGCTTCAGTTGGGACTGAGCCACACTGAGATTGCACAGGACCAACAGGAGTAGAGGAAGACTGGAGGCCATGGCTTCACAGGATGCTATGGAGGGGGAACAATAAATCTAGATGCAATTCAAAATGTTTTCTCATATCAAATTGTTGTTTAAATGTAGTGTCACATTGGAGTTTAAGTTTACTTAGCCCATATCTAACATAAAATAAAAAGTGACCAAAGTGAAGCAGTTAAAAATTATCAGCTCTTTAAAAAAAATTTTTTTTATCATAAGTTAAAGTTCAGTATTCTCTGCCGTAGCTATGTGAAGTTGACAATTGACCGGAGTATTGGGAATCATGAGTTTTCACTGCACTCAAGTGGCCACAGTAGGAACTCAAACACAATTAAATTTGTGGTTGCACTTTGTGCTAAAATCAGTATATTTGTTAAAGGATAAGGCTGGTGTTATGCTATATTTTTCTTAATGTCAAAAATCCCCATGAACAACGATGTGTTAGGTCATACTTTCTGATTTCCCTACCACATTTGGTGAGATAAAAATCTAAGTATCACTTCAATTTACCAAATTAACCAATCTACAAATAGCTGAAAACACACAATGACAATTTGCTCTCACCAAGATTTTTAGATGAGACGTCAGTATGCAGACACCACAAAGGATTTTGTTTTCTCTGTGGGGACACCGCAGTGAATAAAAGTCAAATTCAAGATCTTAGATTATTCTTCACAGGACATCTTGTTCTTATATCCTTTGTTCTTTGCCTAACCTTGCTATCCTTATAGGAATTACATTTTACATTAATATACATCTTATTACATAACAGGAGAAAAAATTCTTACTTTTATGCATTCCTCCATGATCAATTTCTGAGGCTAAAAGCTATATTTCTATTGGCCTGTTGTGCTGTAATCCATGGAGAGCACTATACAGCCTGCGAAAACAGTTATATAATGTCCTCTGTGGCTTTGGAAGAGCTTTGCCATGTCTGAGAAAATAATAAGCCTGTGTTACAAATTGTGGGTGTTTGAAATATCATCATCTAAAGCCACCAAGTTGCATTATGGGAATTGTAGGATCTGGTGTTTATGGAGCTCAGTCTGCACTAAAAGTTAGAATCTCTCTTACGGAAGTGTAATACTAGATCTCTGAAGTACTCTTAAATAAAGGCCATTATTAACATAACTAACTGTAACTAAAACCATATAAAAGAGAATTGCTGATAAGGTTCGCTGATAATGAAAGTATGTAGTTTAAAAAAGTGTATACATACACAATGTAATAGGAGGGCAACTGTGGAAAGGCCATGTTTACACTTTCTGCTGTTAAAAGATAACAGCTCCTCCCCTTAAAGATTATACAAACCTGGTTGTTTCCATGCACAACTTGTTGGGTTAAACATTGAGGAGATGTTGTATCATCCTAACTGAAGGCGAGTGAGAAAATTTAGCTCCATAACAGCTGGATTTGTTTGTACTGTTTCTCCTTTCACTATTCTACCAATATTTCACAGACATTTGAGACAAGTATAGTCTGGGTGCCTGGCTTTACTGTTACTTTGCTCAAATGTAAGAATTGAAGTTTACTTTGCTGCGGCACTTAATTTACAGTTGATCACTTTGGATGAAAGTGAAGCTACTGATCTAATCAGAAAATGTAGATATAATGTAGCAACAATATGTGGTATTAATGTTTTGGAAATAGCAGCTAAATAAGTATTAGAATGAGTAAATAATTTAGCAACATGGTATTTATTGGAAATAACTAAATTCATGGATGAATTCTGCAGTATGTTGTGTTAGAAAGAGAATAGTTTTTAAACTGTTTCAGTTTGACTTTCTAATAGTCATTAATTTACTTGTCAAAGTCTATCACAACTTCATTACAGCTATGCAGCACTGTGTAGATGGGTTGAAGTAAAACTATGGAATGGATCTCTCTCCCCTGCTATCACCTCAACTTGTTGCCGATGTGTGATCATGTGCACAGCCTCTTTCGAGATGGTTTTAATGAATCATATCTGGAGCCTCACAGTATAAAAGATATGCAAACATTCCTCTACAGAAACAGTATTGTCACACTGATTTACAAATTGTATCATTTACAGGTCTGAATATTTTTTAGTCATCATTTCAATTATTATTTTATTAAGACAGTTTAAAATGTAATTCATTTATTTTTTAGTTTTCAATTTGATATTTTGATCTATTGAAAAAGGTTTGGATGGATCCGTTTGAAGAAATAAAATGGCAAACATAAAACCTTGACTGACCAGAACTAGAAGATTACATGTGAAGGTCTTACCTGTAGTCTTGATACCTTGCTTCTCACTATCTGCACCATGTTTTTATAGGCCAGCAGAGCTCATATCAGTTTGATAAAAACCCTCCCATAAAGCACAACCTGCTACACTCTCAGCATTACGCAAACAGAAATAGAGTGACTTCCTGGAAGAAAACTAGCACCAAAAAATTTTGTTAAATTAAAATTAAAATGTGTTTAATTAGCATGGCCATAATTAAGTGCACTATTGTCAAAGCAGTTTCTACAAGTTGTACAATGTAAGAATAATAATTTGGCATAAAAGATCATGAGCACATGAGGAATTACTTTTTTCAACAAAAAGTGATGAATGAATAAAGGTAACTTAGGTTTGGATATTAGTAATTCAATTCAATTCAATTATATATATATAGCGCTATATCATGACAGAGTTATCTCATAGCACTTGTTAATATAGAGCAAATCTAAACCAACTCTATATTTAAAGACCCAACATTTCCACCATGAGCAAGCGCTAGTGGCAAGGAAAAGCTGCCTTTTAACAGGCAGAAACCTCAAGCAGAATCAGGCTCAGGGTGGGCGGTCATCTGCCTCGACCGGTTGGGTAGAGTGAGAGCAGGATGAAAGAGAACACACAGTACCACAGTACAATTCCACATACAGAAGATGCAAAGCAATGGCAGCTTACAATGTTACTGATGTTAAAATAAACAACCAATAGTGTTAGCAGTACAACAACAGCTACACTAATAATAACAGTAGCAGCAGCAGGCGGTCCGCATCCACTCGACCAGACCTGTGTGCATCCAGACTGTGCAGAATCAGGCCCCGAAGATCCAGACTCCACACACAAAAAGAGAGAGACAGACAGACAGATACAGAGAGAGCGAGGCACAGACAGACAGACACAGAGAGAGGCACAGACACAGACAGACAGACAAGAGAGACAGACAAATGACACAGACAGAGACAGACAGACAGACAGACAGAGACACAGACAGAGAGAGAGTCAGAGAGTGTGAGAGAGAGAGCACTCAGTGCATCATGGGATGTCTCCTGGCAGTCTAGGCCTATAGCAGCATAACTAAGGGGGGGCTCAGGGCTCACCTGAGTCAGCCCTGCTATAAGCTTTAATTCAATTCAATTCAATTTTATTTATACAGCGCTATATCATAACCGAGTTATCTCATAGCACTTGTTAATATAGAGCAGATATTATTTATTTATAATATTTTTTAAAGGGTCAAGTGTCATTTGCAGGGAGCCTGCAGCACTATCAACAAGATGACCAATTTTGGAGGGACTAAAGCTAGCATAGGAGTCCTCTGTTATATTGAGATATGGCACTGAAGTAAATGCCAATGGAATCACTTCCTTAAATTTAGCTACATCATTTTCAGAGAGACATCTAGTGTAGGAATGTTTGCCTGTAGTAGGAATTCAAAAGTTATTAAATAATGGTTGGATAAAAAGGATTCTTTGGAAAGACTATTAGATATTCAATATCAACACCGTAGACAAGAACAAGGTCGATGTTGTGGTTAAAACAGTGAGTGGGTTCATGTAAATGTAATATTGCTTTGGGGAAGGCTCACAGTTTTGGGATGAATGTAGGTGGCCACATTCATTCAACATCCTGTGGCCAAAGGCCATAGGGCCATGGTTAATATCAAAACTTGTCTTCAATATTGTCCAAAAGACCTCCAGAATTTACTGCCAAAAAAAACCCTATAAGCTAAAATAATTACTCAGTATGTGTATTTATTGTTACTGATGAAAAAAAATTAACCTGACATGATGCGCTTCAAATAATGACTTAATTCAGTTTAAATTCAATTCAGTTTTATTTATATAGCGCCATATCATAACAAAGTTATCTCATAGCACTTATTAATATAGAGCAAGTTTAGACAGACTCCGCCTTTTAACAGGCAGAAACCTCTAGCAGAACCAGTCACTGGGTGGGTGGTCATCTGCCTCGACCGGTTGGGTAGAGAGAGGGAGAGAGGAAAGGGGGGAAGAGAGAGAGGGGATGAGAGAGACAGAGTGAGAGCAGGAGGAAAGAGAACACAGCAACAAGGTACAGTTTCACATACATATGTAAGGCAATGGTAGCTACAATGTTATTGATATAAAAATAAATAACTAGTAGTAGCTATGCAACAACAGCAACACTAATAATAAGAACAGTAAGAGTAGTAGCAGCATTTTCTTAGATTGGAAAGAATCAGACTATCAAAAAGTGGCTCCTCTAATAAGTTTGGGAAAATATGGGGACCATTCTTCCAGTTTGTTAAGAGGACAAACGTCACACTGGTTTTATTGTACTTACTGGTTAGAGGTAGTTTACCCAATCTCTCCATTGCTGCTGTGCCTAATACTGTAAAGTGCTATGGCGAACGGTGCTGCACGTTAACTAGTCTGCAACATTGGAGAGGAAGTTAGCAATAATGCTAAATCGCTTTACTGGGTCTGAAATTTTGCTGTCCAAAATGTTAAATTTCCTTATATTGTCCCTCCATCTGACGAGCATATGTTTTTTCTCAATAGTGGCGAACAACCACATGCAGACTTGAATTGGATTTAAATTCTAACCAACAATGTTTACTTGTGTATTAACTCATTGAAATGTGGCACACACTTGGTGAAATGTTTCATTTGGTAAATGAAGGTGATAGCATGGCCACTGCAAAAAGCCTTTGTGTTTAAACAGAGTTATAGCTTGGAAATTAGTTCAAGACTAAAGGTTTCTTGAATGTCTTGTGTTACCTTTTATTACTATAGTTTCTATGACTGCTGTTTTCAGCTAAACCCACACATAGGGATTTTTTTTTCTAATATAAACTGCATTTTGTATTCTAAACTAGGTGAACCTATTCTGAGCTTCAAAGCAAAGAGGATAAAATGTCAACTGGTTTGAAGTCCATCTTAATACAATATGATCACATCCAATATGTATGTTGAAAGATTTATTGGTTGCTGTAATTATTCTTCTCCATGCTGACCATGAAGCAATGTCATTGTAGATTAATTTACTGTAAGAAAATGGACTTGCAACCATTCTAAAGTTCATCTGAAGCTAATGTGAGCCTTCAGTTGCATGATTTAGGCTGTGTCCGAAATCATTCACTACTCCCTATTCACTATTTAGGGAGTTCAGTGTAGAGGACTATATAGGGATATAGTCTTCTACACTGAACTCACCGGTAAAAAGAAAAAACATTTTCACGCTGGACAATGATGAATGATATCGGACACAGAAAAATCAAACCAAATGAATTGGGTAGGTCTGAAATCCCTGAAATGATCACAGTACATACGATACACATCTGGATAAGACTTTTTGTTTTATTTGGTGTTTTAAGGTAAAAACATGGAAAAAGTCAGCAGACGCAGTCCAGTCATTCTTCTTATTCTCTCCATCTCATTTGTAATATAACCCTCTGCCATGACACAGTAGAGTATACTCATTAGCACTTGGATTCTGACAGTAAGCACTTTATAACTTGTGTGGAGGTAAAGAGTGAACTGACATATACAATCAAGCATATTTGAAACATGTGGGACATCATTCACTCCCAATGATGGTGGGGCCCAAAGACAGTTGAGTGCTTCCACCACAGACTCCAAAACGCAGGCAGAACACACACTCCCAAAGTCAAAGCTGGGACTCCATCTCTGTGGGTTAGAAAATGTGGCTTCAGAACTACACCCATCTGTCACATGTTTCCTTATGGGTGTATAAATCTGTCCTGTGATTGACTGGCAACCAGTCCAGGGTGTTCCCCTGCCTCTCGCCCAATGTCAGCTGGGATTGGCTCCAGCCCCAGAGCGACCCTTTCGTATAAGCGGTATTGAGAATGAATGAATGTATAAATCTGTAAATTTGTTTTGCTTTTGATAACTGATCATGTGATTTGTTTGAACACAACAAAGATTTAGCTATTAAAGATTTTACTTTTGCTGTTCTCAGTGTCTGGTAGGTTGTGTAGGGAAATGTCTGCTAGCATACAGAAAGTCATGTGTTTATTGTCTGTGGTTTGTTTAGAATAATAGAAGCTGTGTCTCAGTTCAGAGCCTTCTCCCTTGGAAGGTCCTTTAGACAAGGAAGGACCAACATAGCTAAGGGAGCTAATACCCTAGAGACCCTGAAAGCTTACTGTGAAAATGTGTTTGGAAATATGCACCACATAATCAAATTACATGATAAAGGCCTTGGGGTGCATCTTGGTTTATTGATCTTGCAGCCTTGAGGTGTTCTGTGTCAAAATTTAGGCACAACCCACCATGGCCCCCTATCAAGTTCATCTGGCCATACCTTCAGAGGACTGATCCTGCTTCTCTTGTTCAGTCTTAATAACAAGCTGTTCTGAAATAAGGGTGACACTTTGAAATGATAAGGCTGATGTTATTCTATATTCTTCTTATTGTCAATACAATGTCACACAAGACCAAAACCAACAATGCATTATTCTGTCTCTTAATCCTTTCTGGTTTCTACAGAAGACGTACATATTTAAAAATGTCTCACAAATATATAGTTTCATTTAAAAAAAAGGCTCAGTAATTTCCTAAAATAATTGGACAGTTATTATCAAACGTTACTCCATCAGCAAGAAATAGTGC
This sequence comes from Gadopsis marmoratus, assembly GCA_036023855.1. Lineage (NCBI taxonomy): Eukaryota > Metazoa > Chordata > Actinopteri > Centrarchiformes > Percichthyidae > Gadopsis > Gadopsis marmoratus. The sequence continues at coordinate 17,672 of JAVQJF010096185.1, read as the reverse complement.
ATTTGTTGGGGACCATTTTTAATGGTAGATTAATACACATTTGGTGTTCTAGTGAGTATTTGTATTTGTGTTTTTAATAGTTTGGAGCTGTGGCACAGCACATAGAAATAAGATGTATCATGCTTTGGATGCACTTGTTAGTAGGATATATTCATTGTTGGTTTGTATCTGCAGATTGGATTTGTTGACAAAAAAAATGGAATACCACCGACCTTATCATTTAACAGGGTTGTTAGCATAGGCAGTGATAACTACAATGGCTGAACAGACAGAAGAAACTTAATCAAGAAAACATCAACAGCAAAATCAAGAAAAGGAATCCTACGGCCCAGTCACACCAGCAAGTGGCATGGCAAAATTCCTTGTATAATAGTCACCCTCGCGAGCTAGTCCACTGATCCACTGAAAGTAAATGATTTTGCCTTGAAATATGGCTGTTTTAATCCTTTAGAGATTACTGAGTCTAACTCGTGTTAGACTGATATTATTCTTGAATGAAATCTAGAGATCAGACAGTGTTTGCTCGTCCTTAAACATGGCAGAAAGGACTGGCTGCAGGGTGTGTTTTGTATTTTGTTGGTTTGTTCAGTCACTGGAGGTGACAGCAGACAGTACAGAGTGTGCATGGGGGGGAGGGCAGCATTAAGGTTTTGGTGACACTGGTTCCCTGGTTTTCCTTAAAGCTTGACAGCAGGTTTTTGTATGGTTGGGTGGCTGAGGGGCGAAGGAAAGCCAACCCAAACCTCATGGGACTAATAAAGTAAAAAGGCACTTTAAAAAACTGTAACAAATTCCAGTGTTACTAGATAGAATATATATAGATATACTGTATACTGTAAGTATACACAGGCATTGTCATATACGAAGGAAGGCAAAGACACAGTATAAACACTTAACTTTAGATGCTATGTAATAATATAAATGTAACATTTGCAGATCGTAGCTCACAATAATACGAGCTTTAAAAAGGATGGAAATGGATGTGATATAGCGCATTGTGGGTTTTGGGGTTCATAGAGGTTTTTGTGAGGGCAAAACCCGTGGCAATAGGTTTCAGTTGCTGTGCACAAACTGAAGAGTTGCATAGGGAAGAAAACAAGTGTACACTCAGTTTTGACCAAACGTGGTACATAAGAAAGAAACAATCAAACTAAACATAAAAATTAAAGTGAAGACAGCGTGTTCCTATCCAAATAGAAAGTACAGATTGCTTTAACTTCCTTGAAGCAAAAAATAAATAATTTCCCCCCCTCAATATCAAAGAAGCAAGAGTCAGTTCAAAGTCAGCAGCTTACTTGTGCAGGGCATGATGGAATGGTAAGGGTCTAAATAGACTGTATATGCAGTATATGTTTACATGTATGTCCAGGAAGCTAAGGGCTGACACAGCTGCTGTGTGCTGACCCTACAATTCAGTGTCCTGGTACTGGTAGGAGTTGGTGATGTAATATCCCGGCGCTGCCTCCTCCTCTGCCTCCTCTTCCCTGGGGTAGAAGGGAGGTCCCTCCTTGGAGGACAGGGGAGTCTGAGGTTCAGCACGGGCGCTGGAGCTGGAAGGACACAGAAAACACAAGCTGCACTGAGTCTTGCCCCACTTTCAGTTTACTTGAGCTTCACTAACCTTGGCAACACTATAGCAATCCGGAAATATTTGTCTACCACTTTGGTCTAGACAGAAATAACTCAACAACTATTGGTTGAATTGCCATGAAATGGTGTACAGACATTCATGGTTCCCAGATATTGAATCCTACTGACTTTGGTGATCCCTGAATTTTCATCTAGCACCACTATGAGGTTGACCGTTTTGTTTTCAAGTGATATATCTTAAGAACAGTGGATGGATTGCTGTGAAATTTGCTTCAGATATTGAACGTTCCTACAGGATCAATTCTAATGACTTTGGTGATCCCATCACTTTTCCATAATGGTGGTTGTACTTAATTATCTGGCTGTCACCATACGTTGAATGCCAGTGCAGACTTCAGCCTAATCACCCTGTATGGATTAGCATGGAGGTCAGGTCCTGTGAGCATATTTCTCTCCTTCCTTTCTGGGTCTGAGCTTCCTTTAACTAATTTTCTACCAATGCCGTTGTCATCCAGACCTTTCAATACTAAGCACAATTGCTTGTACACCTTCAATATAATTTGTTTAAACTATTTTATGAAAGGCCTTAATATTTGAAAAAACTTTTGTATTGATAACATTATTGCATATCGGTTAGGTTTTTCAAAAGCTAAGGATTAAGCATTATGTGCAAGGCCACATACCTTGTTTTCCAGAAGGCCCAACACAAATGCTATTGACACTTGCCTTGTGAACCCATTTGATAAAGGGGTCTTTTCCTGTATGACATTATATCAAAATTGAACTTGAGTGTTATTAAATCATTCTATTATCATTATCATCATTTCTATCAGTTGTCATTAACCAAGTTAATGCTGAGATCTGGGAACACACTGACATTGCTTAAGAAACACGGGTAGTCAGACAATCGTTCAGGTTGGAAACAAACCAGCCAAACCTGATTATCCAGATTATCTAAACGCACTTTATTTGGAGGTCAAACTGAAAGTGAGTACACCTGAAATGTCACTTATAATCCCTCAATGTGCAGGAAAATGGTGTGCACACAACTACAGTAAGTATAGTAGTACAGTCCCTAACAATACAAACCTCTCAGGCTGAACTATCAGCGATATCTTGTAAACTGGGTGGCAAACACAGCACAAACACAACACACTCACGGAGATTGGAAACAGTCGTTTGGCAGTAGTGAGCCTACCCGATAGGCTGTGGGCGACTGTGATCCAGCTTGGCTGTCTTCAGAGGAACAGCATAGATGTCTGGGTGCTTCTGAGCAATTTCCAACTGGAAATACAGATTAGTTGATTAAAGTCTGTTATGACTAATTCAAATTCTGTCATATGTCTCAGAAAAACATGGTAGGCAGCTGACCACAAAGCTAGACTTGAAGGATGAGGATGAGGGCTGGCGCATATGGAGTACTACTGCATATGGGTGAATTAGACTACTGTCAATGCATAGATTACTGTTAAAGTGCTTTGGGAACCGTTTTCAAGAGTCCATTTCCATCCATCAGAGTCCATACATGAAAAAAGTTGTATCTCCAGAGGGTGCTGTGTGAAGGCCCATAAACTGCCTCAAGTGATCAAAAAGTGAGCTTGAAAATCAAAACGATAGATATGGATCTTGTGCGCACAAGTTACTATGTTGTGTTGGAATATAGATGTCCACTTTTGGCACGTAGAGGCTTTGTAGTGGAGTACTCTTTTAATTAAATCTTTAATAGTCTGCCATACCTTAATAAAGGTTTAATTATTAATTAGTATGCTGCAGACCTCATCCCTCCATATGTGATGTCATATATTTATGCCTCAACTCATCATGTTCAAATTAATTAATCTCACTTAATGGGTTTGCTTTCCATTTAGTGACCGATTTTTACCAAGCCAAACTGTGCCAACAAGGCATGAAATAAATAACGTGATTGACCAAGAGAGTAATTTTTAATCACCACACTAATCTGATTTATCTTTCACTTCACTTTTGCTCCTAGTGTGCTATACTTGAACAACAATAAACTGTGTGGGGATATGCTCTTGTTCTTACACATCTTATAATTAGTGCTGACAAATCTGTAAAATCCTGCAGAACTGATTTAAGTCCCTGCATGTAATACATCTCATGATACTGCAGAAGACTGATGGGAACACTGAGCTATGCCCACCCTTGCATTCTGTGCCTCTTGCGCTTCCAGGATCCTTTGGATTCGAGCAAAGTGATCCATCTTCTCAAAGGCCTTGATCTTCCCCAGGAAGGACTTCATAGATGGATCTTCCACAGGGCTGTCTGCTGCTACCTCTTGTGCCCTACAGGCTGCCATGGTTGCACTGGGCAGAGCCACGGGTGCATGAACTGCAGCCTCTGCTGTGCTCCTGGAACTACTGGGCACAGGCACTGGGGGGGCTTGAGGCACTGGGGGGGGCTGAGGCACTCCCAGGGGTTGCAGTTTGCCGCTGGAGTTGAAGTGGTGAGATGGAAGTGGGGACAGCAGGCCAGAGGAGGCAGCTGAATGGGAGATGGGTAGTGGAGGGTCATTGTTGCTGCTTGCAGGGCTGCTGCTAGAAGGAGAATCATAACTTTGGCTGGAGCTGGGGGTTGGAGGGTGGTGTTGACGGTGGTGATGGTGTGGGTTGGTGTAGCCTGATAGGAGAACCGGATCATCCCTCAGAGGCAGTTTCACCTGACCAAGGAGGGGAAGCGTTAGAGTTAGAACAGATACTTACAGTACATGGTGCTCATATTTGTCCGATCTGCCCAATCTGATTTTTATGATAAACAAACCATGTAACACAAACCTTCCTGGCTTTCAAACAACTACCACTATCAGCAAACAGTACTGGTGTCTAGGCCTGTCACATTTAATATATGATCGCCTGATTATCATTATTTGAGCTGACCGTGGTCATTTTGCACAATCGTTAGATTCCAATCAAAAGAACTTTAAGCCAATGACATGAAACAAGCATGAATGTCATATTTCTATAATGTTTTCCACTGTGAGCTTTGTCTGCCACTCTTTTAATTTCTTCACCTAGTTGTGCCTCTTTTTCTGCAATGGTTTAATGGCACCCACTTGAGAAGTAGTGCCTCCGAACTGTATTCTTGATGCGTTCAATTTATATTCCATAATGGCAATATTTGAATAATGGTAGTGGATGGAAACACACACCAATGGTTGAAATTTGTGCCACACGTTGATGACTAATGTTAGAAATGTTGCAAGAAACCATCTTAACCCAGCTGATGGAAACAAACCTAATTCGCATTCTGAGGCAAATAAACGTCCTGAGCATGAGGTTCCAATGTCAGGAAAGAAAGAGCTTGGCTGTCTAGACCTAAACTACTGCTACTGAACAGTTTTTTAGTTTCAGGCTCATATGACACTGTATTTCTTGCCAAAGCCAGATAATGAGAGAGAGGTGCCAATAACAGGTTTCTTTGATTATGTACACTGCTATGTTTGTAGCAGTGTAGCAGTGACAGCTCCAATTCCATTGCATAAAACACCTCACGTGATCGTAAAAATGTTTTTCCGATATTGATAAGTTTTGTTGAATTTTTTGTCACTTCCATCCAGCTTTTCTAATTAGATAATTCACATAAATTCTCATTCTTGGATTGAAACATGGCTTTTAGAAAATAAAATCAAGCATCCTTCTACATTAACTGTCTTGAACCACTTTTTGGTTACATTAGGTGGACCTACACAACAGTTTTAGAACAAGCTATTTCAAATAAATCTATGTGCAGCAAAGCAAGAGGTGAAACATTGTTTCAGAACATGCATGTGAGAGAACTATTTGTAAATTCATTGACACTGGATGAGCAGCCATTGAAATGAACAACATCGATTTAGGCCTAGCTGCAAAGCCAAACACAACATCACTGCTGCGTGGCACAAAATTCACCTTTTTATACTTAACATTTTGGACTTTCTGGTGGAGCCGTTTTTAATATGCCAGCCCATCCTTTTTGAAATATTGTGGCTGTTTTGTTGTTGATGTTTTTTAATTTCTGGCTGATTAAACACATTAAAACATGAAAACATACCTACTGTGAACTGTAGCTAATTGCTGGGTTTACTGACAGGACCTGCTTCAGTCAAACAACCCTTTTCCATTGCAGAAACCAGCTTCAGTCAAACAACCCTTTTCCATTGCAGAAACCAAACATCTTCATCATCATCAAAACTGGGTTTCCCATAACCAGAACTTTTATGGACCTATTGAGTCTTTGGCACAAGGTTCTGTCTTGTGTTTCCACTGTATTTTACAAATTGATGTTTCAGATAGATTTAAAAAAAATAAAGCAGCACTGATCTCATATATTCTTTTTTTTGTTCATAATGATTTATTTTTCTACAATCATATTAAGCATACAATAACTGCATTCAAACCACCTAGGAACAAGAGCTAGATATCATACAAAATTGGGAGTGCATCCCTTTAAATAACTTAAACATGGGAAAGGAGCTCTATGCACGGTTAAACGTCCAGAGGCAGAGGAGTGCAGTGGTCACTGCCCTGTAGGCCAACACCAGAGCTTTGAACTGGATGTGAGCAGCAACAGTGAGCCACTGTGGTGAGTGGGGAAGGTTGAATACCGGGCAGACAGCAGCATTCCATTCCCCTGAAGGAACACAAGCTCAGTCTTGTTGAACTCAAGTTGGTCCACTCAGAGATGTCAGCCAGTCAAGTAGCAATGCATATCTACACCTGAGTATCAGATGGGGGAATCACAAAAATAGCTGGTTGTCATTGACATAGTAGTGGTAGGGGAAGCCATGTAATTGTATGACAGCACCAAGACTCCCTGTATAAAGGTAGAAGAGAAAAGTACAAGAAAGGAGCCCTGTAGAACTCCTGTTATCAGGTTGTGTGGTTCAGACATGATCCTTTCCATGTCACTGATAAGAGCAACCCATTAGGTAGGAGACTGAGTGTCTCAGGTCTGATACTCAGTCCTTTAAGGGTGGAGAGGAAAGAAGAGGAACTTGGATTTAGTATCATCTCCTGAGCTGAGCCCAACCTTAGTTCCAGGAACTATGCCCCAAGGTGGGCAGAGAACAGTGCAAACAAAAGAAAAACCTGTGATAATGGATGTATTTTATGCTTTCATTAAGTTGTTGCAGTAAAAATGTACTAAAAACATTTCATCCTTTATTAGATTTGAGTCTGAGTTACTGTAGGTTGTTATACTTAATGTTTGCTTCTGAGAAATAATGTGATCTTTGATTAATAGATAACAAAACATTAGTTTGATATATATGATTAGATGGAAGAGTTGAGGATGTTGGACTTTTACATTCTTTGCTAGACCCCACTGCATTTAAACTAGAGCTTGACTAGAGTCTGAAAAGCACAGTACTGCAACCACCTCAAACCACATACAGCACATTGTGTGATAAGTCCTAACTAACCAGATTCTATTCAGAAGCTGAACAACCCTTTCTGTTTATATGTTGTCCAATTTGACTGTGATGTCATTACAGATATTCTTTTTAAAATTAATTCAATTAAAGCTGCATTGGCAGGGTTAGGCTGGCAGGATAAAGCTCTAAAAACACCTGACACATTATCATCTTGATATGACAAAAGTGTTAGCAAGCATGCAAAATGCCCGTGTACACATCCAGCAGACATTTAGAGTCATGTTTGCATTCACCTGATTAATGTAAATCCAATAATCACTCTTGTTAGCTCTGGTTAGGTCTCCAGAAACTCCTGCAAAATATCTGGCTCTTTAGCTGCCAAATGCTCCATTATGTTCACCATGTAGTCATATGTCTACTTGTTTCTTTTTCGCTAAAAACAGCCATCTGCTGCTGCTGGAAATGACCTTGATAAGAGTGGATATTGTGGGCTGTAAAACCGACACAATGAGCTGAAAGAAATTAAGTGCTAGAGTAGAGCAGAGGAGAACTGCAGCGTTGGAGATCATTCTTTGCGGGTTCATCACTATGAGCAACAGTGCTTAAAAAAACATTTTTCATTCAACCTACGGTATATACTCACTTTGTGTGTGAATGATTGTCAACCAACATAGAACTGTCAGTATGAATGAGAGTAGAAGTAGGAGACATCTGCTGTTGGAACTGTGTTCTTGCTGTTCTCAGTTCTCTACTTTGGAAAATGACTCTCATGGGACAATGGCAGTGTGTTAATAATGTAAATCACAACCCCCACAAGCAATCTTAACATCATCTGCCTTTATCTGACTCATTTCAGATGATATATATCTACGGTGCTATGTGAGAAAGGACATTGTGTCTGGTCTACATTGTTCTGTCACCAACCTGTCAAAACCCAAAGAGATTCACATTGCGTGTGGAAGGGTTTAAATTGCTTGAGGACACCATAACAGTGTTTCCAGAGGTTGGTGGCTTATTACTGAACAGATACACTGTATGTGTCCCTCACCTTGTTTTCTGGTAAGAAGACAGGTGGAGGGCTGGATCTGTTGAGGACTTCCCGGCTGCTTATTTTCCTCAAGCGACTCCTGATGTCTGGACTGTACCTGCGCAAGATCTACACACACACTCACTCATTATATACTAGAGGGGTTGTTTTGTATACTGTTGCTCATTGATAATTTTTCAGTTCTACCTTCTTTAGAAAGATACACTTTTTATTTTTCATTTAAGTTTTGATTTTCCAAAAACAAACATTTAAAAGTGACCCTTGTGAAATGTGTTGTCTAGACAGTATCTACCATGTAAGTCTCAGATTCTTTCTGTCCCCCATCATGTTTGTACATGGGGCGGGGGGGGTATAGTTGGTTTATGTTTGTGTACAGAGTAACTTCAGATGCTCAGATAAGACTGTTAACAACTCTTCTGATGCATTGTAGAAGCTATACAACAGCTGTGCTGAAGCTATTTATGTGTTTTCCTGTCACGGCTGGGTCTCCACTACAGATGGCAGCATCATCCTGACAGTCAAAGGAGGAAAATTTGGAAAACTGAGGCTTGTATCAGGCTGTGTGTATATGGGAGTGTCTGCATCCTTCAACAAATACACATTATCATATAGCACTTAACACTTAGCCAAGACAGTTAAGAAGTGCTTCAGATAAAAAGTAAAAATGTTGTTATTTGAACAGGCACAATGAGCAAGACAGATAAACAGTTGTTCCTTGACAGCTAAAGCCTGCTGACCCTGGCTCAAAGTCCATTTACAAAAGAAATGTATTTCAGTCAGTGCTCACACCTTGAATTCCAAATGTTTGGCGTGTGTTCGAAATCGCATACTCACATACTGCGTACTACATACTGCGTACTACATACTCAAGCAGTATGTACTGCATACTGCGTAATAAATGAATGATATATGAATGAAATATGCTATTACCAGCAGACTGCTCACACCTAATTATGTAATACGTCTTCTCTGCATCACATGACTGTATCGATCACATGACCGCTCCCAGCTGCTGTTGAATGAAAATTGTTTATAACAAATGTAAAACAACATTACATTTTCCAGTACATTTAATATTGTCCAGTATCATTTGAAGGCAAATTAAAATTAGTACATTATTTATGTGAGATCCTGAATTGTTCCTCTTAACTGTACCGTAACGTCCTCTTCTGTTGCACCATTACTTTCCATCATTCCTAATTATTTCACCACCATTGCAGTCTGAAGAAACACAATGCATCTTAGGGCTGTTGAGTATGTCGAGTAAGCTAATTTTGCATACCGGTACTCAGAAATTCTTGCTAATATAATATCTGGGTATTTCTCGCATACACAAAATCCACATACCATACAGTTCGGTAGGACGCACTACTTACTCAGTTTGACGCAATACTTATGTATGTTAGTATGCAATTTCGAACCAAGGTAATGACTCGGACATAGAGAGAATGACTAAATCAGTCAGTGGGTCAGACAGCTGCTGTTGATCAGAACACTCTTGCTAAGACCAAAAAAGTGAATCACATCAGTCCAGTTCTCACATATTAACATTGACCTCCCGTGTGTCAAATAATTTATTTTCAAATCGAATCAAATCAATCAATTTCAAATATGCTAGTTTTTTGAAGAACTGGGTAGTATAATACATTTCTGATCTGCTGCCATGTTCTGAACCAGAACATCAAAGCTAAATATAGTGAAGCAGTGTTAAAACTCCCAGATAACCTGAGGTCTGCTCAATCCACTCTCAGTTCTTTGAAATCCTGCTTTTTATTAAAACAAATTCAGTTCAAGCTTATTTTTATATTACATATTTCCCCCCCTATTTTGTGCAGCATTAGTCCCATCTATAGGATTCATTGCGTTTCACTCCTCTCTATGATAGCAGGGCTTTCCCCCTGCCAGTGTGGCCATTCATAACATGTAAATTCAATTTAGATATGGTTAGATGACCTCAAAATTGTACCACAGTACTTGAATAAACATACTTTTACTGTGTGTGTGTGTGTGTTTGACTCTCACCTCCTCAGCTGTGACAGGTTCAGACGAGCGGCTGATGGCGGAGATGTGTATTGTCTCCACATCAGGCTCATTGTCAGTGTAGGCCCCGCCCTCGTCAGCTGTGTCATCTAGGTCGGAGGTCAGACGGCTGTCCATGCTGAGGTAGTCGGTGGACATGGCAGACAGGAAGGACAGACGCTCCACGTCTTGGCAGTCCAGATCACTCTCTACTCCCTCCAGCTAGAAGAGACACATGGTGGATCTTGGGTGTACAGAAAGGAAGGATGGACAGACGGATAGCACGAGAACAAGAGAGAAGAAAGAAAGACAAACAGAGCCGAGCTGTAGAGCACTACTGGCAGGAAGTAGGAAGACACACAGTGAGCATGCTCAGACTACACACACAGGTTACTGCTATGAAGCTGACAGGAAGATAGAAGGGCAATCAGTTCACTACAAGCTAATGCGACTGAATAAGAGCAAACTATCATATACACTCAGTGTCCAGTTTATTAATGCAGTCTAAACCAACAGTCCTGCAATAATCCTGCCAAGTGCTAATGCTCACTTGGTGTTGGTGTTTCAGTCGATTAACTGTATGGCCATTTTGGAGGATAAAGTTTGTGCTGTTGTTGAACTGTATTGCATTATACAGAGTTGTGCTTCTGTTATTTAGACACCCTGATTGACATAACCCATTACTATAATTTGAAAGATGCTCTACACATGGGGGACTCAATTCCCTAGTTATCCCTGACTGAAGTAAAAAAGGAAGAAGCATGTGAGATCAACGTGTGTGTGTGTGTGTGTGTGTGTGTGTGTATTTACCTTGCCATCAGAAACCCAGACAGCCTGTATCTGCTGCTCTCTGATGCAGTCTTTGACACTGCCGTACCAGGCGTCGTTGGCTGAATTCAGATCAATGGTGGCTGGATGACAAAACCATCCAACCTCAGCATACACACTCAAATAATGGCAAATATACAGCTACAGCTACATCACTACTACTGTACATTACACCTGACTGAATATCTGTATGTGTGTTGATTGTACCAGTGAATAAGTGAGAGCAGGTCTTCCTCAATTTGATAGCTTGTTCGTAGAGTTTACGGGCACTGCGGTTAGAGTTGGGGATGATCCTCTGTCTCATGGCCTTGATGCCATGCTTGCTGTCTGGGTTGAAAAAGATGACAATAGGGTACCACTGGGTGTAGTTCAGGGTGTCCACTGCCTTGGGTGTCACATCTAGCAGGGCGTGCTTGTCCTGTGTGATGTGAGGAACGGGGACACAAGGTAATGGTGAACACTGTTAATGGAGTCATTATCTCACCAGACAAGCTGTGGTTCAGCTGACAGTGCAGAGGTTCTGGACTGGGGAGAGGTGGTACTCAAATGGTTTAAAAAAAAGTAAGAGTCACTTTATGTCTTGATAGTATTGGTGATTTTATTTGCAGCTTGGTCTGATCAATCTACCTTCGTTTTTCAGAGTGAAGGTTTCATCAGAGCATATATTAACAACAGGGAGTTTTCTTTTTAAAAGGACACATCATGTAATCAACAATTGTCCATCCTCATTTAACTGAAATGTTGAATTCATAAGCACAAAAATGCTTAGGAGTTTGCTTCTGCAGCTTTACTGGGGCTGGTATGACATGTAGCATATGGTGGTTAATGGCTAAGCATAGATATAGCTATGTAAGTGTAATTACTTCTTCAAGTCAGTATCTTCACGACTCTTCTCTACTTGTACTACTGTTACACTACATTTAATAATAAATGTATGTATAATAATACATTTATTATTACACCTTAATTGTTGCTTTAGTGGCCACTGTTCAGCAAATGTTACATACTTTAAAAAGGAAACCTCTTGGTCCTGAGAGAAGTAGGAAAACCTCATTCAAAACACTTAAATTTATAAAAACACAAATTACTAAATATCCAGCTTTGGAACATAACATTACGCAACAGTATATTGTGCTGGTCAATTTGTCTAAACAGACTGTTAAACACAGTGCAGACATCCAGCAGTTATCACACCTGATAATATCCCTGGCTGTGTATGTAGAACATGCCAACCAGCTAGTTTGATTTGTCACTGTCACAGGAGAGTGTTCCCACCTGCTGCAAGACAGCCACAGTCTAGTCTAAATGAATACCGCCCAGGGGCACTCACCTCCATGAAATGTTATGAGAAACTTATTCCCCAACACATCAAAGACGACTTCCCAGCCAGCTTGGACCCTCACCAGTTCACATTCAGAAAAGCATCATGACTGGAAACATCACAAACTGGCATGGGATATGCACAGCCCAGGACAGGAGGGCTCTGCAGCAGGTAATTAGAACTGTCTAGGACATCATTAGTAATTATCTACCGAGCATCAGCGGTATCAGAGAGGTAAGGTGTCAGTATAGAGCCAATCCAAAGGATACAAAAAGACATAACCCACCCCAAGCACAGCCTGTTCACCCTGCTGCCATCTGGCAAATGAGACAGAAGTATATGCTGCCATACCACCAGACTACAGAGCAACTTCCTCAGGCTGTGAAACTCTTCAATTCATCCTCTGCACTCCACCATAAATATTAGTATTCTGCTTTGGGCTTTTTGTGTGTAGCATGAAGGGATTACAGCTTGCATTTCATTGTACAACCCTATGTTGTATAATGCTAAATAAATTAACCTTGAACCATATTTTAACAAACTCAAATCTCTTTCACTGCACTTATACTTTATGTCAAGTCATGCAAGGAACATCTCCTTCTGCCGTATGTGTATTTTGATGCAAAATTCAATAATATATGTACTTTGAACCTTGATATGGTTGGAATGACAATTAAATAAACTTAAATATCAAGGTCTGCAGACACTCACTTATCTAGACCTCATAAAAAATGATGATCAGCTAGCCTACTGTCAATTGGAGCTGCATCCTTATTCCTTAATTCTAAATTATTTGATGAGCTTCTTTTATCTGCATCAATATTTTTTACAAACAAACTGCTTGGAGCCCAAGTAGTCTGGCTTTAAAAGTAACGTGAATGAGCCACTACATACCACATACATGTTCTGTTACTGGATTGCATGTTTGAAAACCTGCAAGACTGGTTCATGCTCAGATTACCTCATTCTTTATCCATTAACAATTTATCACTACCTTTTCATAATGATTTTGTCATACATAGCTGCTGCTGGGTTCTTGGAGGTCTCTCTTACGAAAAATAACTATTTAGTTGAACCATTAATGAAACAGTTGTTCAGGGGTTGGTTATGGTATGCTGTAGGTAGTTGGTTGACACAGTCCTTTAAATCTACCATTTCAGGGATGCAGATTGGTAAAGTTCTTTCCCCAAAATGAATGTATTGGAGATGACATAGATTGATATTTTGTGTGTGGGGGTATTTGTGCGAGAGTGGATACCTGCTCAATGATTTGTCGGATGGTGTTCAGGCGAACCACTCCTGAGGACTTCTCAGAGCCAGCGTCTTTCGGCTCGGTTTCTAACATGGGAACACAGAAACAATGGAAAAATCATTTAGAAGCAATATTAGCACATCTATTAATTTTGTAAGGAAGACTTTCACACACAAACACGTGGACAGAAAAGGGCTGGCAGAGACTTACTGGCAATAACAAATAGGCTGGGCATCTCAGAGGCCAATTTCTCATTGGCTGCATCAGCGACGGAGCCAAACAGCACCACAGGACGCCGGAAACCAGCTGTTGATAACAGTGTTGCTTACAGTTTATAACATTTACATCATTTACACACTGGCCAGTTCTGCAGACCTGTGGACACCAAAACACACACACACATACACACAAACACACGTGCTGATATGTTTTCAAGTCTGTTCAAAAAATTAAGAGACCACTGCAAAATTATCAGTTCTCTGGTTTTACTATTTATAGGTATGTGTTTGAGTAAAATGAACTTAATAATTAAATTTTTTCCAGAGCTAATCTCAAAAGAGCATCTTTATTCAGTCAAAAGACCCTTGATAAAAAAGGTTTTATAGAGTGTTTCAAATCTCAAATCTGAGACTTGGCAATGGACTGTGACCAGACAGTCATTGGTCTTTTCTCAGTCCTTCTTACAACAAGAGCATCAAACCTAAACAAACATCTTACAGCAGTAAGAACAATGAGCATGTCCTCAGTTTGAGGAGGTTTGGAAAGTTCATCCTTTCTAATACCTTAAAATGTTAACAAGCCTGAGGCTTCAGGCGTATATTGTTTTCATAAACAGAGATATAGAGAATCAATCCAAAGCAGGTTTTCCACCCACCTTCTCGGAGCACCACTCGTTCGTATGCTGGAAAGCGGGTGGTCAGGCTCTGACTGCTCAGGTTTTCTCTGCTCTTCCTCAAGTCCTTCCTCTTCACAGAACGTTGGCCTCGTAACCGCCAGAAGTCAGATCGATCGCCCGCAATAGCTTTATGAGAGGTCTGGACACTGGCCATCTGCTCCGCTCTGACAAGGCAAATACAAGTCACTAATTATTCACATACTGTACATGTTCATGTGCAAAACCAGTTCTGAAACTTTGTAGTGCATTAAACTGTACATGTAACAGAAACATGTAAAAGAGCTGCCTCTTGCCCAATGTTAGCTGGGATTGGCTCCAGCCCCCCCCCGCGACCCTTCGGGTTAAGCAGTATGGATAATGAATGAATGAATGAATGAATGTAACAGAAACAACTTTGAACTCTTTTTGCAGATCTGAACTGTCTGAATATCTGAATGTGCTAGTCTGATTTGGTATATTTCTCTCTCATATTTCTCTTCAAATGAGACAAATATACTTTAAATAAATCATCTTTCTATAAAAGTATTTGATTTGTCCTGTTTTTTTTCAGCTGAGTAACACTGTATAATCAGGCCCATTGAGTTTCAAGCTGAGATGGAGATAATTCAGGCTTTTTTTTCATCCTGTCTAAACTATTAAATCTCCCTCCTGGATCGCTTATAAGTTGTCCAGCTTTTGACGAAGTTCACTAAAAGGTCAAATAAAAAAAACATTCTTGTGATCACTTTTGGAGCTTTGCATGGTCTCTGAGGTCTTATTCAGGGTTTGTTAGCTGTTCTTCCTTCTCCAGAATCAAATTCAGAATATATGACATCAGCCCAATAATGTCCCAACCTGACATGGAGCATTGGGAATGAGAAAGAGGGTCGAACATGACAATTGCTGGTTTTACCCCATGTAGTGTGTCATAATAGACCACAAGTGATATAGCGTCAAACAAAAAAAGACTAGCATGCCAGAATTCTTCTGCCTTTTCTTGCTGAGTTTGACACCTTCTATGATGTGTTCAGTGCTGTTGACCAATAGGAGCACAGAACTCCTATGGAGAAGAGAAGGAGTAATGATGATTCATTTTATTTCAGTGAACTTGTAACTGTGTGACCATCACCCTTGGGTCAGGAGCATAATTCCAAAGTAAACACACGTTTGTGGGTATGTTACTCACCCTGTTTCTACTGACTGGGAACTACTTTTGTCTTTTGTGACATGTTGACATCTTTCCTTTAACTCCTGCAGACTCTAAGAGTAGAATGGGAGCCAGATCCATCAGCTATCAAGCTCCTCTCGTGAGGAACCAGCTCCCAGTTTGTGTACAGGAGACAGACACCCTCCTCACATTTAAGAGTAGGCTTAATACTTTCCTCTTTGATAAAGCTTATAGTAGGGTTGAGTCAGGTGAGCCCTGAGCCACCCCCCTTAGTTATGCTGCTATAGGAGGCCTAGACGTCCAGGAGACTTTCCATGATGCACTCTCCATCTCCATCTGTACACGGTCTTATCCCATTAATGCTTGTTACTAACTCGATTGCTTCCCTTTCTCTTCCCTCTCTTTCCATCTGTTGCTTTCTGCAGATATTTCTGCCTCCGGATCTGTAGATTCTGGATGTGTGGTTGCAGCCACTTGCTGCCCACCTGTTACTGCCAGCCGCTGCTGCTATTATTGTTATTGCTCTTATTATTAGTATTATGATTATTATATTACTATTAGTATTATGTTTTATTAATATTAACATCAATACCATTACTATTGCTTTACATCTCTATGTGGAACTGTACTGTGCTGCTGTGCATTCTCTTTTCTCCTGCTCTCACTCCCCCCCCAATCCCCCTTCCCTCTCTCAACCCAACCGGTCGACGCAGACAACCGCCCACCCAGAGCCTGGTTCTGTTTGAGGTTTCTGCCTATTCAAGGGGAGTTTTTCTTTGCCACTGTCTCCTAGTGCTGCTCATGGTGGGAATTGTTGGGTCTCTGTAAATACTCAGTCAGACTAAACCTGCTCTATGTGAATGCGTGCCCTGAGAAAATTTTGTTATGATATGATGCTATATTAAAAAAAACTGAATTGAACTGAATTTCTGTTTAGAAAAATGTTGGTAAAACCCCCACCCAGTTCCACTATTGGTAAGTGAAGTTCATATGCTGTTAAATGTTAAATGATTAATGTTAAAATTAAATGATGGCACAAGGACTTTCTCTGAATCATACTGAGGCATTCAGCCTTCATAGGCCCCTAAAAGGGGACTGGCTGATGACCCTACCTGCTCTTGTTGGGGATGATGCCCTTCTCCAGCAGCTGCTTGTCCTTCCCAACACGGATTGCAAGCCAGTTGCCGAGCTTGCCATCATAGAGGGTGTCCACCACCTTGAAGATATCCCCTCGATTGAAGGCCAGGCTCTGAGGAGTCTCCTTCTCATACTCAAAGTGGGTCCGGATGAAGAAGGAGTCTCCACTCCCCGACACCAAGGTATCATTATAAACTAGACAAAGAAAAAGGAGAGTGAGACAAAGATGGATGAAGAAAAAGAAGAGGGGCATAGGGGAGGCAGCAATAGGAGTAACATTTTAGAATGAGGCCCAGACTCTCTTTGAAGAAAGTTCAACTGAAGTCTGATACTGCTGGATCTGCAGCTGGGATTAAGCACTGAGTGGTAGCAGCCTAAAGCAGCAGTGTCAGATCATCACCTGCACTTTGTGAAACATAGAAATTCACAGTAAATGTAAAAATACTCTGGATGCAAGTTAAATGATTTCAGCTCACTGGAACATTATTCCATTTTACTACCCACTCCCCTTTTGGGGTTATCTGCCTAAATCAAACTACTTGCCTATTTTTACCATTAGAATTATACTTGTCAATTATGCCAGATGAAGCAAGTCAATTCATCAACCTTCAAGCATGCCTCAAGGACATTAAACCCTGGATGACCTGCAATTTTCTAATGTTAAACTCAGACAAAACTGAAATTATTGTACGTGGCCCTGAACACCTCCGAAACACATTATCTAAAGATATAGTTTCTCTAGAAACTGGCATTGCCCTGGCCACCAGCACCACTGTAAGGAATCTTGGAGGTATTTTTGATCAGGACATGTCCTTTGACTCACATATAAAACAAACTTCAAGGACTGCCTTTTTTCACCTATGTAACATTGCAAAAATTAGACACATCTTATCTAAGGAAGATGCAGAACATTTTTTTCATGCATTTGTTACCTCAAGGCTGGATTCTCACCCGCTGAGAAGCAAACTCTGATTATCGGCAGCTCTATTTTGAGAAACGTGAAGCTAGCGACACCAGCGACCATAGTCAAATGCATCCCTGGGGCCAGAGCGGGCGACGTTGAA
>JAVQJF010096166.1:0-17546 GCA_036023855.1 Gadopsis marmoratus | reverse complement strand
CCCAACGAGATCTCCATAAAGAAGGCACTTTCACTTCTGGAGTTGAGGAAGTCCAAGTTGCAGCAAGATGCTGAAGCAGGTGAGCAGGTTCTGTGACTGTTTCAGTTTGATGCTTTCAGCAGTCTAATTATAACTAACGTGACCAAACAATATCAAGTATACAGCAGCTGTTTACTTAAATGTATGCAACAATTATAATATACCTACATACTATGACACCATGGCTGCAGTAAGAACCAAACATTTGTTCCACCAGGTTGCCCCAAAGAGCAGTCGTGTAGTTGATCTTATTGTGAAGTCTTGAGGGCAAGTCTAAAGTCTGATGCACTACTTTAAGAATTCACTGCCAAAACCAAGTCTACAGAAGTTGAACCTCACTCAGTTTCTTAGTTCTACACTGTTAATCCAATCTATTTGTTTCAGTACAACTAGAAACTAATGAAGTGGAAGCTGAGGCAGCGGTTGGTCTGCAACAGACTGCGGGCGACAACGTGACGACCGGCTTCAACTACACCGTGGTCATAGGACGACGGCCGCCAACTGCACCACCAACAACAGTCGGGAACGTGATGCACTTTCTCAACTACTTCACGATCAGACGACAGCCGCCAACTGCACAACCAACAGTCGGGAACGTGATGCACTTTCTCAACTACTTCACGATCAGACGACGGCCGCCAACTGCACCACCAACAACAGTCAGGAATGTGATGCACTCTTTCAACTCCTACACGTTCAGACGACCGCCGACGGCAGCAACGCTATCCAATTCGTGGCTGTTCCCAACATGAATCCGTTGAGGCAATTTAATTGTCAGCAATGTTGTGCAAATAAATTCAATGTTTAACATCATACATTGTGTTTCTTGCATAATGACACGAGTACACGCAACACCCTCAAAACAAACATGAGTATATGCACTTGCAGTTTGTGTCATGCAGATTCATGCTAGTTTCAATCATGCAGTGATTGAGTCTAATGTTACAACATGGTATAAGGCTGACAAAGGAACACTGTTGGCTCCATTTTATGTCTAATTTATATTTCAGCTGAACTTCTGAACTCGTGGTTTCTTAAACTAGTCCCTTTCAGCGTGGGACTTAGTACAATAGTGGCTCCTTATTAATGTAGTATGTTTATCTAGCTGAGGTGGAGCTCATTACAACTTGTATAAATGTTGCCAACAAACAGTGGACACTTTGCCTGCTGCACATTTACATTTGGCGTAAAGACTATTTGTAGGCTTTCTGGACCCCATATTTTAATGCAGCATGGCAAGATGTGTTTACTGCAGCACCTCTGAGCAAGAATCTTACAGACTGAATCTGAAACTTCACACGAGACACTAAAATTGGCAAGATGTAGTGTTTTGGCCCTCAGGCAGAATGCTGCTTTAGGTTTCCCAAACCACCAGATGTCGCTGTGCTTGCAGAGTTTAAAGCTTCAAGTATTTTGCCACAAAACAGAAGCCCCAAACCTTTGGTGTCACCTTACATACCT
Source organism: Gadopsis marmoratus (assembly GCA_036023855.1). Lineage (NCBI taxonomy): Eukaryota > Metazoa > Chordata > Actinopteri > Centrarchiformes > Percichthyidae > Gadopsis > Gadopsis marmoratus. The sequence goes on along the minus strand of JAVQJF010096166.1, from coordinate 16,046 downwards.
TATTGATGTAACCCAGTTAAAAGTGAGGTTTGTGATAATGGAAAACCTGAATTGAGCCCAACGATAGCCAGCTAATCGACAATCTTTGCAAATAGCCAACCCTGTGTCATCTTAAACACTTTAGAAAATTTAAATGTATATAAGATTATATCCAAAGTACAATTATGATCCAGAATAATTTATTCTATTAAAACCCACCATGTAGGACATCTAAGCAAAACATGAGTAGTAAATAGAATGCAATAGGAGAAATAAGAATAAAATGTTATAAGCCACATTTTAATTTAATCTCAGATCTTCCAACACGGTAAAAATCATTACATTAAGGATGAGTGCATTAAGTGTAAAAATATATTTCAGCCGCCGAAGTTTTTGCTCTTTATCAGTAATTTACAATAGACAATATGTTCATATGGATGGTATTTCTCTAAGGATTAGAGAGTTTTGTTTTTTGAGGTTAGTACAACAGAAAGCAGCACAGTGTTTAAGTGCTTTAGACTGAAAAACACTGCCAAATAATTTAGAGGTAAACTACAGAAATTACTAACTTTTAACATGTGTACAATATGAATTACGTCCACGTTGAGAGCTTCATAAGGCAAGTTGCTGAGGTCCCCATCGAACAGTTACTCAGTGTCCACCTGTACAGTTTCTTGTCTTCAGTCATTTTCCAGCCACCCGCAGCATTTCCTCTACAGTCAGTAGCTTTTCTCTGGGTTTCCCTGTGGCTTCACCGCTCCTCATCTCCACACTGTCAATCTTTTCCCAGTCTGAGAAGGCCACTGGTGTCACTCCTACAGACGATAAAACACAGACCATTTGTTTTAGAACAATTCAATTTCAATTCAGTTTTATTTATATAGCCCTATATCATAACAGATTTATCTCATAGCACTTGTTAATATGGAGCAAGTCTAGACCAGCTCTATATGTATAGACCCAACAATTCCACCATGAGAACGAGGCGACAGTGGCAAGGAAACACTGCCTTTTAACAGGTAGAAACCTCGAGCAGAACCAGGCTCTGGGTGGGCGTCATCTGCCTCGACTGGTTGGGTAGAGGCAGAAAAAAGATGGGGGGGAGGGGGTGAGCGCAGGATGAAAGAGAACAGTAGCACAGTACAATTCCACAAACAGATGTAAAGCAATGAACAGACATGTCGTGGCCAAATCAGTAACATCCACTTACTTAGATGAAATTTCACACAAACATTGGACTGATAAAAGGACATTTGACCTCAGAAGATCATGTCAAACCAGTTAGTTTGATTTTTGGGTGTGAAGCACCTCATGAATGGACTCTTGTTGAACATTATCTTTTATTCCATTGCCATAAAAACTGCCATGGGCCAACAACACAATCACATTCTTCAATCAGAATAGGAGGTGGGAGGCATGCGACAGACTTCTTTCAAGTTGCAGATGCGGGTTACAGATAGCGACGTGCCGGCACTTGCTGCGATGGTATGGGCAGGAGAATGGGAGTTACGCTGAGAGAAAGACTTACACAGATTGAAAATTGACATCTGCAGGGCAGCTGGGAATCCTCAAACCTATGGCTATTTAACATTTTTATTTGACTGCTGTAATGTTTGGCACAAACAAATCTATGGCAGTAGATTGAATTGAAGCATCATTTAGGAAATGTCAGGTGTTTCGACCGTCTCGCTGTTCTCCAAATCCTTTAACTCGTGTCATCTATGCCTACATGACAAAATCACGTATTACCTTAAACACTGTTCCCATAAGACGTTTATTATATTCACAAACAGTCAATCTTATAAAATTTGCAGGATATAAGAGTGTCTGGGTTTGCCCCGCCCACTGGCACAATCTCTCTACATCCACACACACAGGAAGCAGCAAGAGTTGTGGGTGGTTGGCAGATAAATTATTTACATTTCGCAATGATTTAAGACTTCAAGGCTAGTCAAAACATTCCAGGCTGAAGTCCCAGAATGGTTTCATGCAGGCACACTGTAGATTAGTTTAAATGTGTCCCCAACTACTTCAGACTAGTGATTTTGTAAACTCCCAGCAGCAAAAAAAACAACCAAAAGCACGGCAGAGTACCTCTCTGTTCCAGCAGAGTGCTGATGCTTTGTGAACCAGGCTTGGCAGCAGACACATCCAACGTTCCCGAGTCCATGTCCTCCATCAAGGACCGCGCAGTGTCAAAACTGTTGTTCATAGTGGTGGCTATCACGCCAGTGGGGCCTGTTTTCAGCCAGCCACTACAATAAAGACCTAAAAAGAAAGAAGGATTCGCCAAACTCTTTCAGTTCATGTTTGTCTTAGAAAGGTTTTAGCTTGTTAAGTGGTTTATGGTATTTACAGAGTACCTGCAGCTTGTTGGACTCGGCCCATGTTGTTCGGGACGATGGCTTTGCATGAGTCAAACGGCACTGATGGATCGATGGGGAGGCTCAGGTAGCCGATACTGCTAATGACCAGGCCACAGGTCACATCCTCCACTTCTCCAGTGAGCACTGCCCGGGCTGCCTCACCTGATCCCTGGTCACACAGAGGTAATCAACTGTAACCAGGCCAATGTACCGAGCCGCCGCACATGGTTACATGAGGGACTTTAAAAATCCAGATCCCGTGTACCTCCAGCCGGTTGACGGCCAGTCGGATGCCAGCCGTTCTGTTGTGGTCAGGGTCGGCCAGGATTTCAACGGGGCTCCGGAAGAAACGAAAGGCCCAGCTGCGGGAGGCCTTGCTGCGCCGCTCCTGCTCCTTCGATCCTGGGATCTCCAGGGCCGTCTTCAACATCAGCTCTGTCAGACGCTTCCTGGGCCTCGGCACATCTGACACAGCACAGATGCTTATGCTTAGAATTAACATCTGTCCGCTTTGAGATAATTTTTTACATATACTTGACATGTTTTGGCCAGCTGTTAGCACCCGTTTTATTAGCATTTTGCGTATATGACACTAAAGTGCTACTACGTTTGTTGACTAATTTCCTAATGAAATATATAAAAAAAAATATATATAGACCATAAACCACTGACCAGAATATTGATGACTCTCTCTTTTTAATTGAGACAAGACTACAATGTTTCAAGTTGAGTTTTCATTAATACATTTTAAATGAAAAACTAAAATTGACAGACCTCTGATCTCAGGACTAAGAGTAAATCTAACATATTGAGCACTAGTGCATATGCAGCTCTGGAAAAAAATTAGTTCTCTGGTTTTACTATTTATAGGTATGTGTTTGAGTAAAATTAACTTTGGAAAATGTGGAGTGGTTTTTCCAGAGCTGTATGTGTACACGTATGCATGCATGTGTTTTCATCTGTATATGTGTGCATAGTGTACTGTAAATGCATGCCTGATCATGTGGAATCTGTCATTTTAGTAAATGTGGAGAAAGTGTGTAGGCGTGTCTGTGGAAATTAAACTCTGGCCTTCTTACATTTCCTGTAACTGCATGCTTTTTCAAAAAAATAAATAAATAAATAAAAAACTGTAACTTTGAACCAGTCACCAGAGCAACGGCGCTAACATTGCTGCACTAAATACTTACTGCTTATCGGGTTTAACACACACAAGATCATGGTTGTCATAATTAGCCATGAACAGAGGCGAGGAGGCTGTTGCCACTATAACTCTGCACCATCAGTCAGCCCAAGGTCATTTCTGTGGCAAGGACGAGGACGGCAGGTGGCCTTGCATAACTCTCAAAGTTTCTGAAGCTGTTTATCACACCAGCAGAAAACCTTCCAAACGCACAACATCACCTCACCATATGTGAGCTATAGGGTCTGTTAACCACAGCACGCATTTCCTTCCTTGTGACATTAGTCAGAGTATTTCTTTTGAACTCAAACCTTCAACACATAGTTATCTGACATGTTCTGCACTGCTACCTTGGCAAAAATACTTTGCTGTATTGCACATAAATATGTCACTGTATGTAGCTTTTACTCAAAATGTAAATGTAAAAATGTACTGACCTAGCTCAAGAATTCTGCAGACTGATAAAAGCAGTAAGCGCCGCCTTCAAAAAGAGGAAAAATATTCAGATAATGTTTCATTTCTTACCCTTAAGAGCCTCAGCGACACCCTCAAAATCAGCCGCCACCATCTCGGGCCGGGTGTCTGGCAGGTTCACCATTTCTCTAAGCTCCTGCAGACAAGGAGAGAATGGCGGGGATGGCTGGGCTGGACTAGAAAATAATTTACAGCTGGAAGAACACGTGTCTCTTGGCAGCTTGTGTGGTGGATTTCATATTGCTCTGGTTACTTGGTGTGGTTTCATGAGTGTAAAAAGACATAACATTGGGTTAGAGTAGGGTTGCAAAGATGTTTCTTTCGTTTTAAAAAGGTTCGACGAGTTTTCATTCCTCTCTTCGCGCACCTTGATAGTGCAAGCGACCTGTATGGGTCCTCTCCTGCCAACAACCAGCACCCTGTGGACCTGGCTCTCTGCTAGAGCCTCCAAGGCCGGCTGGGTGATGTCGGTTTTCTGCAGAAAAAAAAACCCATTACAGTCTCCTGAAAACTGGATTTCTGAGGGCTGGAAATAAGTTGATGTTTATTCCAAAATGCCTTATCTTTATGCGTGCAAAGTCTTTGTATTTGCCAATAAAAACATGGCACTCATATGGGGAGGGGGGGTTGGGTGGTGATCTTTTAACAGAGATGGGGTTACAATCTATAATATATTATTCGGTACAACAGCTTCCAAGATCATTTAAGATTTAAGATCAATTAAAATCATGCCATAAACACCACTGCGACCTGTTCTGTATCTGTGGGCAGATTGTCGAGATCTGCTCTATTGAAATAGTTTGAGACGGACTCTTCTGCGTTTGTCACGACATCGGCTTCATGCCACGTGGTTGCTTTGCTTTTACCACTTGCTGCTATGTCTTTACGTTAAATGACCAAGGCTGTGTATTTATCACCTTTAAAATGTCAACCGGAGACAGCAGGATTCTTGCTACATCCAAGGCCACGTTGCCCTGTCCCAGAATGACTGCGGTGTCACAGCTCAGGTCTGGACTCAGCTGAATGGAAAAGATAATAGAGACGGGCAGACATCTGGTAATAAAACAGCAATTATTATTTCTTTTTTTTTTTTTGTTTACACATGGCAACATCCAGTTGGTTCCCACGCCCACACCCACACACACCCACACCCACACCCACCTCTCGACAGCTGGGAAGCCCGTTGTACCAGCCCACGAAGTCTTTGGCAGAGTGCACACCGGCCAAGTATTCACCTGGCACTCCCATACTCCTGTTTCCCTCTGCCCCATAACTCTACCATAAAACACACAAAAGACAATGCTTGTGCGCACACACATCACAAGGGTGACTTTCATTTAAAAGGGGGTTTTACTGTTCAGACTGTTTCCATGTTCCTACCAGTACGACTGCATGGTAGGCCTGCTGCAGCTCGGTAATGCTCACATCCTTCCCCACATTCACGTTACCATAGAAGCTACAGCGTGAATGTTTGGCTGTCTGTGTAAATGTGTTGATGACATTCTGAGGAGAAGAAAAGATCAGAATCATTAAAACAAAAAGACTAAAAAGGGTTTCAGAGCTCCCGTAGCGGTGATTAAACCCCAATAAATAAGGCTGATTTGGCTGTAGGTATAATTGAGTTTGTTTGATGAAGAATCCAAGTTCATGTGTTTTATTAAAGTGTGAGGGGAAAATTGGATTAGGATACAGGCACCAGTCTGTTATGGGATCACTAATAGAAAACCAGTGTTACACTCAGGCAAAATCGAGACAGCGGCATCAATCAGTCCTGTTAAAAATTGGCCGAATTAGCTATTAGCAGTTCTTGTTTGCAGTGCACCGATACTGAAGAAAACCTCTGCAAGTTCTGGAGTTATGAGGAGTAACTTTTTTCAATGATCTATTTGTGTGTGTCTGTGTGTGTGTGTGTGTGTGTGTGTGTGTGTGTCGGTGCAGTGAGAGCACAGCTTCTCCCCATTCGTTTTCCAAATGGTCAAAACCTTTGACCTACATTTCGCCTGCCTTTGAATGAACCGATATCATTACACGAGGATGCAGCACTAAGTGTAAAGATCTTGCTTTTCCTTTCACTATCCTGCGGTCATAGTGACACTTGCATTTTGATTACCACATGTCGGTGCACTCCTTATGTAATGTCCCTTTAGACAGAGAAAACATATTACAAAGTATTTTAATTTCTTGTATACCAAATGCCAAACTCCAAATGTGAACTTAAGTACTTGGACGCAGGAACTTTCTCCCATCATCACCACGAGGTCCGAGGGCAACTTGTCATTTTAACTGTTCAGTTTTTATATGAAATAAACAAATGTATGTCTATATATATATATATATATATATATATACGCAAATGTAACAATTACATTAAGTCTTTATGCTAAGTTAAAATGCTAACAGGCTAATGACAGAGTGGACACCTTTGTGTGTATGTTTTGGCAAGAAAGCAAATAAAAAATATTTCCTTAAATCACTGTTGCTCCAGACTGTGTGGGAGGCACACAATTTCTCCCAGCATGCGAGCCATTTGTTGTCACAAAGCTTGGCCCCCCCACCCCACCATTTTCACTTCATTGCCAAAACCTTAATTACACAGTGGCACATCAATTATTTTGATCCCACGCACCCTATTGTCACTTTCACTTTGTTGTCATACATCACTCCTGCGCCAGGGAGTCCGATTGTCCCGGTGAAACTGAAATAAGACGTGAAAGAGGGCGAATATTCTTTCATCATGCACTGCTACAAAGAACGAGGTAAACAGGTTTGTCTGAGTGAGGTTTTGACAGTTTCTTTTTGACCAAACACGCCAACTAGTGTGATTTCTGTGTCTCCTGCCTCTCTTCAGCTATCACTATCAAATAAAGGCAAAACAAATGCTGGAAAATACATTTAAAACTATTGTAACTGTATTACAGCCTGCAGTCTGGTGGCTACTTCAAAACCTGCTGTGAGAACTCTGTTCTCATACTGTCAATACCCAAATAGTGTAGGACAATAATACACCCTCCAACACATCTATTTAGGATTACAGACCTTGACTTCAGGATGATCGGGGGCCACCCCAAACCGGACCAGGCCGAATGGGACGGGCAGCCGCTCATAAATGTCCACCTCCACATCTTGACGGGCCTGGGAGGACGAGAAGACGAGAGAGAGACAAGTTTACAACATGTAAAACTGTTTTGATTACAGTGGTTGAACATGTGCAATGATTGGAAAGCGTCTCCTGATGGAAAGCAGAGTTACAGGATAACACGGATGTTTAAGCTTTGTATTCTTAACCATGCCAGCAGACAGTGTGGCTGTATGGATGGCAATGTTGGAATATTGGAACACCATGACATTTTATACACATATCTATGCTCAAGAACTTTTCCATTAGCGTCATCATCGGGTCAAAAGTAAATATATTGTTATATTATGGTCTTTGTCTGGGGGGAAAGACGTCGAGGTCTGGGCCAGTCTAAGTCGGGGACACCTCTCCCCAACACTCTGTCCTTCTCTGAGTTACTCTGCTATTGGTGTCGCACACAAGTTCGAAGAATTTACTGGAGACGTTCAGAGCTTGATGCAAAGAGTTTATTGTGCAGTACAGAGATAAACGTGGGATGGTCCCGGGACCAGAGCTGAAAACACAATGTCAGTACAAGCTGTTATATAGGTTTAGAAGCTGTGTCTGTTACAAATCTGGGGGACGGTGATAAACCAAATGACAGCACATGTCCCCGCTTTTCCTCGAGACTACCTGTTTAACCATGGTGCCCTAGTTCTCAGGCCAGGTGGCCAATTAAATCACACTGACATGGGACTGTCCCTTAATTTTTTATGGAGTCTATGGTACTTTCCAACATAGATTTAACACCTAGTCATGTCTCAGCATGCACACACAGCTCTCTGAGCTGTTATCTCACGCACTGTTGTCGAGGGAGTGTGCGTTTGTGCACGTGGAGGAATATCCTGTTTTATATTACTGGGATGGCCAGTTTTTTCTGACTCAGGTATGTCCGGGGGTTTCCAACTAGCACAGGTGCATGGCCATAATGATTATCCATGCCGTACGGAGGACAGCGAGTAGCTCAAAATCATCGCTACTGTCCTTCTTTAACGAGCGACGGTAGCTTCTGACACACACACACACACACACACACACACACACACACACACACACACACACACACACACAGACAGAGCAGTAAATCTGTCCACCGATGCTCGAACACAGATGATACTTACTGGATACGTTGATTATGATTTACTCTTTCATAATACAGGAGTCTATTGTTAAAGCAGGTTTATTTACAACAACTTTATGTATTGGAAAAGACTAATAGAACAACTTGACGTAAACGAAAAGAACGTCAAAGAGCAAACACAGTGCCGCACTTCCAACAAACATGGCTAAAGAGGTACAACAAGCTTCAAAAAGCTTCAAAACATCTCTACAGAATGTGAGACAGCTCGTCAGTGTTTGGCACAGAAGTGTAGGGTCGACCTTTGTAAGGAGATCAGTTTGTACCGTCAGACTCGAGAATAGACTTGGTCTGCAACTTACTTCCTGTGGTCTGCACCTTACTTCCTGTGGCCTGTGAGGCTGAGCATCTACTTAAAAAGCCATCGACTGAAAGCTGAGGTGAAGGCTCAGCGGGTCGGGGTATGATGAGTGCAGGGGGATATTCAGTCAAGACGCTTCGCCCCCATTTGCCTGCTTTGACTTGACTGTTTGTTCAACGTCGACCTGTGTCTGTTAAAACATTAGCCGCTGATGTTTTTGTGCCAAAACCATACACGCTGACAGGGACACTTTGTCTTTCACCAAGGCTACATAAACTTAACTGCCTTTAAAACGAGCATGGACAGACCCTGAACATCATCTGAGACATGCAATAGAAAGAAATAAATGAGAGACATAAAGCATCAAACACACAGCAACACACCAACATATTACAGCTGACTGTGTCATCTCCACGGCAACAGCTCCGACACCGCCGGTACCTTGATCAGATGCTGCGCCGTGTAGAAGCCTGCCGGGCCGCTGCCAACGACACACACCTTTGGACCGCGACCACTGGAGCCTGCAGAGAAGCGGAAGTGCGGACAGTGAACGGGGAAGCCTGGACCGCCCAAAAAGCGTCGCCTTGTGGACATGCCGAACTGCTGAGCGACGTACACGTTTGTGTAAGTGTCCTAATGGACACTTCTAAGCGTCCTAGGTGCTCACCGTCATGGAGTCGACTCATCCGTCTCCTTCGTGCCGACGTCCACAGCTTCGAGCCGGAAAACAGCAGCTTGTGGCCGCTCATCTTGGCTACAGAGAAGCAGCGTAGTCTCCCCCCCAACCCCCACCGGTGTTTTGGCTCTACATTCCTGCCGCTGACCCTTGGACGGGCACAGGCCAAGGCCGAACCCGTTCGCGTTTCCTGTTCCGTACTCGCAGCTAGCTAACAGTTAGCTAACAGCTGGCTAACAGCTGGCTACACTCACACTACGCTGTCGACCCGCGTGGATTTTATGCTACACAATTATCGACTTCATCACACACACAGTCACGGTCTCGCCACCAGAACAGACCGCTTTCAAGGCTGCACCCCGTGTTACACTCGCAACAGTCCGCGGGACCCCGACAGCGCAGCGCGGAGGTTCCACGGACGAGACGCTTTGAATTAGCGTCTTTTCCTCCGCGGGGCAGCTTCCACGGTCGGATAATTGTGTGTATAATGGGTTTGTGTGGGACATATCTCGTCGTGAGATGATAGAACCTACAGTAACGCTGTCTCCCTACGCTGGAAATCAGAGCATTAAGACATTAAAGCCGAAGGGTGCAAGGCGGAGTGTGTCTCCTTCCTCCAGGATTAGGATGCAGTGGTGGCTTTTTAAAATTGTAATTTTTTTTTAGAAATGAGTATTTAAAGACTCTTTCCGAGGAAGAGCAAAAAAAAAAAAAAAAAATAGGTTTAGATTGAACGTGCATGTCAAAGTAGGCAGAAAACTGGCTTCACACGTGTTTGAAGGTTCCAAATGTTTTTATGAGACATAAAGGGGTCACAAAATAAGCATACTGCAAAACTCAACAGGCCAAAGCATATAACAGCGTAACAAAAAATGCCTGCTTTGCAGTTTTTCTTCACCGTTCGCGTGCGTCACACCAGCCAGGATGTGGTACCTCAATACATATTCTGCAAACAAAACACAAATTTCAGTATTAAAAGGAAATGAGAAGCGGAACAAAAAACGCTCACGCGTTGAGCCGCTGACTGAAAAAACATCTGCTACAAACTCTCTAAACCTTCCAGAAAATCGTTATCTCGTATCATCATCGCCATCGTTGCGTCGACTCTTGGAATCAGAGAATGCCTCTGAAGTCCAAAGTATTTTCAGATGTGCTTAAGTAGGGACAGTGTTGAGTGTTCTGATGAGGACAGACATGCTGAGGTCTGTTAGGTCTGGGTGGGTTCACAGCTCTGGCAGGCCTGTAGTGCCTTTTAACCTGGAGAAACGCAAGGACAACATGTTCACTGTGACACCCGGGAGTTGTCTTTGTGTGACTATGAGCGCAGGTAGAATCTGCTTACAGTACTACTCACTCGTTTGCATTTCACAATCACTATTCCAATGAAGAGGACGAATATGGTGAATGCTGTCATACTCAAGAAGATAAAGACGACATCCAAAACGTGGTCCTGGCATTGCTCCTGGGGATCTCCCTCTGTGAGGAAAAGTGGCAGAAGAAGAAAGTTAAGAAATAAAAAAGTTAGTTAAAGCTTTATATGTATGAATGGACAGTGTGTGTGTGTGTGTGTGTGTGTGTGTGTGTGCATGTTTCTTTCCACCTCTGACGATGAGAACGGTGCCATTGCTGGACAGGGTTTGCATATTTGATTTCTCTAAATGGAAGTGTATCCAGCTGCAGTCATACAAGTCTGTGTCCTCCAACCTCAGCAGAGACAGCTCCAAGGTGAACCCGCAGCCCTTCCCGATCTGCTGGTCTGGAGCTATGTGAATTCGACCCGCAAATTCTGCAGCTATTGTATTCTTGGTGACTTTTCCATTATCGAAGGACAGGTACACAACGTCCTTTTTCCCATGGAAACGTCTGCGCAGGGCGAACCCTATCGGGTCTGACAATGATGTGGAGCATGTGATCTCAACAGATGAGTTGACTCTCTTTCGAGTGATTGACAACGGATCTTGAACAACTGTCAGGGAGAGATGAACTGTTAGTGGCTGCCTCACCTGAACTCATCTTTAGAGATAGATAACTATCATATCAGTAAAAGTGTAAAAAGTCATTTTTTTATGATCAATTGATAGATGGATAGATGGTTTCGGACAGTGATGGAAAGTACGTACATTAAAGTACAATTTTGAGGTACTTTGCTACCCTTATACTACTTTACTGCATTTCAGAGGGGATATTGTCCTTTTTACTCCACTACATGCATCTGACAGCTATAGTTACTAGTTACTTTTTAATTTTAAATTGTTGAAGATTAAACCAGTGGTTCCCAACATTTGTGAATTTGTAGAAAAATGGATTTCAGATTTCCATGAGTAGTTAGCACTTATTATTGTTTGGGGCCAAAAGAGGTCAAATTAGCCAATATTTCACAAGAAGCATAGACTAAAGGAAAGACAAAGCAATAAATACAAATGTGCCCCATGAACCATCTCACGACCCCTCAGATTTATCTTGTGAGCCACTGTAAGGGGCCTGATGCGTAGGTGGGAACCTAACTACCTACGCTAACGGTATTTAAAGTAGCTAGAACTAGCTTCCCCTCAACCAGGTATAATTGTAAAATACTAATATATCAGTCACAGACAGTATTTTTCTGCAGAATGAGTACTGTTACCTTTGATACTAAAAAAATACTTTTAATTCAGTAGGATTTTGAATGAAGGACTTTTACTTTAACTTACGTATGTAATTAATTGTTGTACTGGGCCTTTTACTTAAATAAAGATTCATTAAAGAGTAATCCTTCCACCCCTGCTTCTACAGACAGGAACAGGATGAGGCTGCAAACTAACAGCTGACCCAGGTTTACTTTTGAAGACGAAACCTTCGTTGTTAATAAACACAAAGATTATCCATCATTTCTCTCTCCCACACATGCACACACTCACCTGTCCAGGTGCTGAGCGTGACCTCAGCATGCATGCAGAGTAATCCCAACACACAGCTCCACCACTGGGCTTTCATCCTGCAAAGCTGGGCTGCAGGCAGGCAACTGACTGACACTGTGTCACATGAGTTCTTAAAAGGAACAATGTGGTCGACAAAGGAAATGTGACTGACTCTTGTTACTCTGTGTTTATCAGCTGCTTGTGGGTGTGCATGCGTGTGCTGCATTAGATCAAAGATGTGAACGTGCTTGTTACTGACACTTTATTTAAAGAGATGTTCACCCATAACTGTTTCATGTACAGCGACTGAGTTAACCTGCACCACAGTCTACAGATTGTAGAATTAATTGCGTGATATGAAATGCACATCCGTAAAGTTCTTGAATTGCAGTAAAAATCCATGCAGCAGAGGCTGGGTGCGCCTGACTTTTAATCCCCAATGTGAGTCAAGCGCTAAACATGCTGCAGCCTACATTTCCCATAATACAACTCAGTTGCGCCTTTCATTAGACTTCCGCTGGCTGATAAATGCTCACGTTTGTCAAAGACCAAAGCTTGTAATGCAGGCGTTCCATTAGACGTTTTTGTAGCCTCCAAGCCCTGGCTGAGAAAACCCTGATGACATCACCAGGGGTTATTATTTCAAACTTAAAGGGAAACGCCACCACGTTTTACACGTCAGAGTTTGTTCACATCACTTGGGGAGCTCTCCTGTATATGTGGGAGAAAAGCTGTGCAAAGCCTTTTTGTGGCTCCAGGCGGAGCTGCAAGAAATCTGATATTTTGCCTCAGGTGATGTCACTTGAGTCAGCATCGGTTGGGGCTGAAGACGACACGTTTTAACATGAAAGAAATCTGGGGGTGTGAAGTTAGAAAGAAGTGAGCTCACCAGACCTCTGCAACGCTCCCCAGGATTTGATAAGGAAGAAGAATGTGTGGAGTAAAAAAAAAGAGCATATCTGTGGTTCTGCTGCATTGATATTTATACTTAAATATATGTGAGTCTGACAGTGTTACAGTGCAATGTTATTATTGGTGGAATTCTCTGAAGAAAGCTACACAGAAGACATCATACCACTGTTTTCACAAACTGAATAGAACTCGTTATAACTGATATATATATAGACTGAACATCATGTGTAAAATTGGATTAAAACCCTTTAATCAGAATCTGATTTTCACATACAAAGATTTTAACATAGAAAAATAAAAATATATAGCTATATGAAATAAAGCCTCTATAATTCAAGAACTGTAAAAACACGAATCAAAAATACAGTATACAATGGGGGAATCAGCAATAGAAATGTCAAGAAATATAAAATAGAATAAGATTTAAAAAACAAAAAAAGTACAATAATGTAAAGATGTGCTAAATATTAACTTGGATGTGTAGTGTATTATGTAGTGTACAAAGATGATAGTCTAAGAGCTACATGTTAATGTAATGCAATCTTGAAACTTGCATTCAAATCCAATCATCATATTCACATGGATCATTAAGTACCAAGACCTCAAACAACTACGAGTATGACTTTTCATATTATCAACCTACACATACACATTTGTCAGGCGATCAAGAGACTTCTTCTTGATGAATTTGATTACTATGTAAACTCCCAACAGGGACAACAAAACGCCACAAACGACTAGAGGGGAATTACCCAATGTGGATTTCACTTTCTCCCCGGTGCTCCGCTCAGGGCCGATGTCACCTGGCAAGACAAAATATTCTTATCTCAACATGTTGATTAGATCCAACTGTATGTCCGTACATGACTATCAGTGTATAGAAATGGGTAACAATGATGCACACATGCACTCATTTATTTAAGACTTTAAGACACTGGACGCTACTCACCAATGTTGGAGAGCTGTTTAACGTGTACTTTGATGGCAGAAAATTCACCACGACCACAGTCTGTGGATATGCTAACATTGTAGTTTTTGTCCTCCACGACATTTGAGATGGTCATCGCCACATAAGTCCGATTATCGGTATCCCATTCACAGCTGTATTTCTCAGTGTGACAGTATATGGCACCATGTGTGTCACACCAGAGATACTTGTCAACCACACAGTTCTCAAATTTACAATGTATAGTGCAGTTGAGCGTCACTGCTTCTCCACTTTCAACTTCCTCTGTTTCCTTGCACTTCACCGACACTGCAGGATTGGACACTGGATGAGAATAAAGAGCAATCATTTTATTTTTTTTAAACTCCATAATGTGTTTACAGTGTACAGCATATTTATATCTGGTACAAGCGATATAAAAATACCTTTATTTGAGACACTGCTTTGTAAAAACGTAGCAGCACAGAGCAGAATTATCCACAGGCAGGACATCTTGGAGCCTCCACTGTCAGAAAGAAAAGATATCAAGATGTTGGCTGCTGGCTCTAGCCTTTTAATCAGCACCATAGATTTGTGATTTCATTATGTTTTTATTTCTCTCCTTTCTTTCTTCTCTCCTGTAAAGTACTTTGACCTACACCCCCTCTATGATAGGTGCTATAGAAGTAAAGTTGAATATTTTGAGGTGTACCGTAGCTGTTTGTTTGTGTACTAATAATCTAATAATTTAATATATAATACTGATATTTTGCTTATGTACCTTTAAAGAAGATTTTGAATGTCGGACTATCTAGTTTTCCTTTTACATCACATTGTTGTATTGCAGTTTTACTTTAGCAAGGCACATGCATTCTTCTTTAATTTACCTATTTGGATCAGTCGCCCCCGTTACCCCGATAACACCATGAATGAGCTCCTGACTGACTCATTAACTGACCTCAGTGCAGAAAAGCTAATTTACACACCTTTATAGAAATACATACACAGAATAAAAGGCACTTACCTCATACAGTGTTCCTTCTTTCTGGGCATCAGGGAATGAGTCTGATCAAAGGTGACAGTGTCAGTATTTCAATACACACACATGGGGGGGGGGGGGAGAAGTACATGCCCACATGAAGGATGAAGAGAGAAGAAAGGTTGGAAGGGAAGGGAAAGTGAAAGAGGGTAGGATGCAGAATATAATGGTAATTGTTTCAGATGACAACTGGAAACAAATAGCATGGAACGTAAATACTTTCATTTCTCTGAAACCATCTCACTTCTTGTGTGCGCGAGATGCATAAGCAACTCTCTTTGCCAACTGTGGCGGCTGAATTCAAATCTAGTCTTGTTCGTGCCAACTATCATTTGATCAGATTTGTGTTTTGTCTGGAAATGCACCAAGATCACTGAAGGATCTTCTGACTCTGCAAACCTCAAGGCGATGACAAGACTGTAAGAAGTCAGTGTTCCCGGCTTCCGTTCAGCCAGAGTAATGTTCGGTGTAGCTTAAAACAAATGTGACATAACGTGCGCTTTTGGGCAGGTGAAGATCATAACTTTGGATTTCGCTCCAGCTCTGTACTTTAAAGACATTAACCTCTGGGAGAAAGCAAAGAAGAAAGAAGCATATTTTCCTAAATGTTGACCTATTGCTGTCAATTGTTATGTTTAATATTTTGCGAGGACCCAGTAACACTAGCAACAACTTTGTGGTTGCTAATGAAATAAATAAGGAAATAAAAGATATATTGGTCTGTACAATGTCACGGGGTTAAAAAGCCACTTAAAATTTCCAACAGCCAAACGTGACGTCTTCAAATTGCTTGTTTTGTCCAAACAACAATCCAGAATCAAAAGATATTAATTTAGCAATGATTGAAAAAAGAAAAAGCAGCAGTGCTTACTTTTGAGAAGCTGGAACCAGCCTGTCTGCTCATTCAGCAGAAAGAATAGTTTGCGTAGTTGGATCAGAAAAAAAAAAAAAAAAAAAAAGAAAAGTGAAATGAAGTAAAAATAGATTGCACACATAAAACATGAGGCACATTTAAAAAAAGTATAATTTAATAAAAATCAA
>JAVQJF010096165.1:0-10600 GCA_036023855.1 Gadopsis marmoratus | reverse complement strand
GAGGTTTCTGCCTGTTAAAGGCAGTGTTTCCTTGCCACTGTCTCCTAGTGCTGCTCCTGGTGGAAATGTTGGGTCTGTACATATAGAGTTGGTGTAGACTTGCTCTATATTAACAAGTGCTATGAGATGTTATGATATAGTGCTATATAAATAAAACTGAACTGAATAAAATGGGTTTTGAGTATCCAAAATGCAGACAATTCTGACATTTACATGTTGGTGGTATTTGTAGTGAGTTTACTTCCTCCAGGGCAAGTCCCCACGGTGCATATCCTGTAGGACATACATGAAACATTAAATCATTACAAATAGTTGAAAATGGTTTATTGTGAAAAGCTGAGTCCAAATGTTTTGTGTCATAACCCAAAAGTGGGCCGTTATGAATTAAACTCCCACTGCAAGACAGATACGAACAGTTGCACGAAGAGTCTGTCCACTAAATGTACAGTGCGAAACACAGAGTGCTACTTACATACAGAGAACTGCAATACAGAGAACAATGCTGTTTCATCATGCCTCCTACATGGACTATAAATTTGAGGATGTTGGCATCTTCCCTGGGACACGTGGAGCCATTTATACAGGACTCAGCTGGAAACGACGCTTTCAACCTACTCATGGTGCATGTTAGCTTAATTAGCTAGCTAGAGCTGATCAGATCTGCCAACGACAGTTGTCAGTTGAGCCGACAGAATTGATGGTCGCTGGCTAAAAATCAGAAGCCTGATTTTGTCCGACTGTCTGAAGTCAAGGACCCGATGTTTAGAAATTTCATTCAATTTGTAAATCTGCCATCTTGTCTTTGTGAGAACTGCCTTTTCAGGTTGCAAATATCACTGCTTCTAATGCTCAGTGAAGACTCGGGCGTGTAAATGGACGTCACGTCAGTAGTGATGGATTTGTAATCGTTGATGTTGTGACTGCACAGAACATAAGAGCTGAGCAGCAGCGTCAATTCCGTCAAATTATTGTTTTGGCTAAAGGAGAGTTTTAGAAAGGAGTTTATTACCACAGCTGATTCTATTTTATCCAGTCTTCCATTCACTTGATGTACTGAGTCGAGGCGATCTCACTCTCGACTCATAAATAAGTGCCCTGCTGTGAGGTAGGAGAATTTTATATCCCACGCAAACATTCATTGTGATTTCA
Organism: Gadopsis marmoratus; assembly: GCA_036023855.1. NCBI lineage: Eukaryota > Metazoa > Chordata > Actinopteri > Centrarchiformes > Percichthyidae > Gadopsis > Gadopsis marmoratus. The sequence continues at coordinate 9,451 of JAVQJF010096165.1, read as the reverse complement.
AGCAGTGATTTGGGGGGTTTGACAAATACGGGCCCTGGTCAGCAGAGCTTCTCCGGGTCAGAGGGAGAACGTGCCAGCCAGCCTGTGGGTCAGGCTCCGGCCCCCCTGCAGATAGTCCTCCACCCCTGGGTGGTCCGGTGGGTCCTGTGGGTCCCACTACTTTCCCTACTAATCCAGATCCAAGATCTGCTCGCCAACAATGTCCATGGCTGCAGAGGCCTTGATAGAGCTCCCTGCAGAGTCCACAAACATCTGGGGTATGTCGTTCCCAAAGTAGATTTTGCTGTTGGCTGCGATGGCCTTGTACTTCATTAGCTGCAGGTACTCTGGTGTTAACTTCAGCTGCAAGAGGGGCAACAGAATTCAAATTACAAGAGAGTCTGGACTTTCCAGTCCCCTATTTGTCCTGGCTAAACTGGGCCGCGTCATCACCCCTTTACCTTATTGGCCTCGGCAGCTCTCTGTGATGTGTAGAACTCGGCGTCTGCCCTGGCTTTCTGCCGGGCCAGGAAAGCACCATCTATGAATCAAACAAAACACTGTCAACAGTGGCAACACAAAGTCCAATCTGCTTTACCGCTCAAAAAGGAAGATGCTGTAAATTCTGGGATCTACCAACACGAGGTCCATGTAAACGGTAGCTTCCCAGACTTGACCAGCGACCCAGAACTCAAACAAATCCTTAAGCGAGCTACTCATAACATCAGCTTTGATTTTTTATCGTAATGACTGATGAGCTACTTCTCATGTCGACAGTGTTCAGCAACCGTGCACGCTTGGTTCCTATTAATAAAAAGGAATCAGAAAGCTCATGGGAACTGAACATGCTGATGTAGCTGTTCCATAACCCGCATCCCTTTCAATGAGTCGGGACTCAACACCAGGGCTGTGGAAGCAGCGCGCAGCGATTCTTCATGTTAATGCATTAGTGTGAGCTTTAGTGTATAAACATAGAGCTGAATCTAAGTCAAAGACCAAACACGTCTAGCGTACAAACAGTTGTGGAAAGTAACTAAGTACATTTACTTAAGTACTTTACTTCAGCAATGTACAATTCTGAGGTACTTGCTTTTCAATGTATGCGACTTTACACTTGTAGTTCAAAGGCTATTGTACTTTTTACTCCTCTACATTTATTGGACAAATATAGAAACATGTAGATTAGGATTTGACATAAAGGCTTATATAATACAACAGATTGTTACGATTCAACCGGAGTTCCCACACTTGTTGGTTTGTGACCACGTACAGAAAAGCACTACCTGACTTCCAACTAAATCCTTATTCATGTCGTGTTTACATTACTTTGTACAGTCCCTAAATCTCTCCCTTGTTGGCAGCAGTTTTACCAAACCAATAATGCGACATAATCTGTTAGACAGGAAGTACTTTTACTTTTGTAATATTTTGCTGAAGGTGTCTGTACTTTTCCTTGAGTAGGACTTAAGCAAAGGATGCGAGTTCTTCTTCCACCAGTGGATACAAACCTTCGATTTGAGAGATCTTCTTTTCCGTTTCCTTCTCCATGACTTTCTGTTCAAACTTGATCTCTGCCACTTGGGCCACTTTCTCAGCCTCTGTAGAACACAGAAGCATATTTAACCACCTGGACTGTGTCTGATGTTCTTGTCCCTGAACATCAAACTGCAACCAGGGTTGATTTCTTCATTTCGCACCTATCACAGCTTTGATCCTTTCTGTCTCTGCCTCCTTCTCCACAACCTTCTGTGTCTGTTGAGAGATCAGCAGCTTCGTCTTCTCGCTCTCCCTGCAGACAGAAGAACAACCCAAAACACTTTAACATTACAGGCTGTCACTAAAGCCACTGATCCGACCTCTCAGGACTGTGGGCATCTCGCTCCACCTCCTATCAATATTGTTGACGTGGAACAACTTACTCATCTTCCGTACACCCTTAGAAGCCAATTAGTCTTTTAGTAGGATGTATGATTGGAGAGATGGTAATGTGAGGATTGACAATACAGTTAAATTTGAGTATAATCACCTTCAACATTGGAGTTTACAGTAGTTCAGAGTGCATTTAAGTCCCACCCACACCTGAGGCCAAAACTTTGCATTGTGTTAAGGAGCCTCCTTGTTATTTCGGGCTGCTAACAAACAGCAGAAACATGGCTAAAAGCTGCTGTGTGGTGAGACGCAATACCAAACAGGGCGAAGAACCCAGAACTAAGTTTATAAGCTGCTGAACCCAAACACTGAGCTTTAAGTAGATCCAGATGTGAGACATCAGCAGGAAGAAGGGAACACTGTGGGATCCTGACGCTCAGTAGGTCTGTGTGCAGCATTTAGTCACAGCTCAAACATCAGGTTTAACTGTACTGCTGTAAGCTAAGCTAAAGCATTTTGACAGTATGGACCTTGTGTAGAGGGATGAGCCTCAGCTCACAGACAGACAGAGTTCAGTCTGTCCTCTGGTAGATGCAGGCTGCTACAAGAACCCTTGGAAATACAAATACCAATGATTACTCTAATTTATGGTAGCAAACTGGTAATCACAGTTACACCCATGAGATGAAGCACCCAGGCACTACGCCCTCGCAGACTCTAGATGACATCCCAGCCATGATCTGGACAGAGGCATTTCTTTGGCGATCCATGTTAACTTGTTCTTAGCAGCTCTTTGGTTTTTAGTGTTTCTGTAAAGATTTCTTCCATCCATTTTAGACATTATAATGCAATGAACTGTGGGGGAAATTACCTGAAGAGACTCAGGCCTGGCAACGTTTCTGGAAACACACATCAACGTCTGAGTCCGGCAGACATTGGGACTGGGCCTTAAACCTCCAAACTTCCAGACTGACATCATGGACCAAAATGTCCTGCCAACACACTAAGTCTTGGATTTGGATCTTCACACAAGCCTTTTCCTTATTACTAAATGGACCATATCACTCAGCATCTAACGGCTGATCATCTCTGCCAATCCTTCTAAATTAGAACAATATATCTGCTTATTTGAAAAGAACATTCAATTTATTTTAACTGCTGAGAGTTGTGTGAGCAAGCCCAATACTCAAGAGCATAGATATAATATCTATGGCTCAGACTGTAAAAACACTGCGTTCAAACAGTCTGAACCACTTATTAGAAAGTGAAACCAAAAGTACACTCATCCAAAGTCTACTGCCTATTACAACTGCATTTGTCTACAACTACAGAAATTGCAGACGGTCAAATTTCTAACGGTGTTTAGCACAATGGGGAAATGGTAAGCAGCTCAGTAGGTGATGTCACGTCTTCCCAGTGAGTAACTGGTTACCAGAACGCACAGGACTGATGGCAAAATCTACACATTAGTCTTAAAACAAAAGTGAGCACTGCCCCAGCAAAGTAACACAGCATGGAGGAGGAGACGACTAGCAAAGACGCAACATTTAATCGAGTACAAACCATCTTAATTAACATTTAATAATACTCAACTGACTTGTGCAAATCTGGCACGTGGTTGAAAATAACTACAACCATGAGGGAGAACAGACTTCATGTGTGAGCGAGTAACTTGTGGGAACATAATGGCTGTTTCACTACACGTTCTCTACAGCTGCAGGAGGTTATGCTGATGCTTTGCAATAAAGAGATGTTTTTATCCAGACGAAGACCTCCACAGCTGATGCATCACAGTGCTTCCTTGAACCTTACAATTTACCGTAAATCCTTAATTTCCTCTCCTTACATCACAGTGACTGACTACATGCTGTTGATTCATGAAGCCAAAGTTAGACGTTCACAGACTAACATGAAACAGCAGAGTCCTCATCCTCTGCAGGACTTGGCAGGGAGAGTTGGATGAACATCAGGTCCATCCATTTGGGGAGGGAAAATAAACACACAGAACAGCACTGGGAATCGGGCAGCATTCCTTGTTAGGCACAGAAAAAAAGAAACTCACATGAGCTCGTAGTTCCTGCGAATGCTCTCTGGGATGTTGGGTTTAGTGACTCGTACCGCCTGTGGAGCAGTGAGACAAACGATGAGAAAGAAGCCTCTGAAGTAGATAAAGACAGCAGCAACGCAGCCAGAAACGTGGCTCTGAAAAGCAGCCGTCAGCATCAAAGGACTGATTTTAAAAAAAGGCAGCTGAGACAAAGAACTGTAAGATTATTGGTTCCTCAGAACGAAACTACAGTTGTTATTTCAACTGTTCCCAAAGGCTAACAGGACAGAAAAGGCCAGAGTACTGAATCCCAGTGGAACATTTACCACTTAGGCTTTTAAAGTCAGCCATAGTGGTTTTATTAAACCCTGACCCCTGAGAAACCAGGTCTTGTTTAGCTATGAAACGCTCCAGGAGAGGGCCTTCATGGAGGCTGTGGAAGACAATACAAGGCTCAAAGTGGAAGAGGACTTCTTCTAATGGTCACATCAACCACTTTTGCAAAGGAATAAAAATATGCATCAAATGTTAAAGGGTCTAGGGTTTAATGTGTTAACAAATCGCAACATCCCTGGTATCATTCCACGTGGCTCCCTCCCTCTCATTTCCTGTCATCTCTCTGCCAACGCTGTGAGAACGACATAGAAACACCCTCACAAATACAAAGTACATGACAGCGGTACGCTGCACCAACCAAATGATCCTAACAGAACGTTGCCAGCTCTAGTTGGGTCCGACTGGACCCGTGGCAGTCCTGCTCTCAGCTGGTCTCACTGTACCTGTATGATCAGTCCAGGAGCCATGGATGTCAGATCCTCTTGTAGGGTCAGCTTCAGGTTTTCATCGATTTGGTCTGAGGGGTAAAGTGCAGGAGACACACAAGGTGGTAGAAACCAAAATCCACACCTGTTTCAAATAGTCTCACATCCTAAGTAGAAGAATAACTATAACTCTAAAGTAGCTGCTCGATTATGGCAAAGATCATAATCACGATCATTTTGGAAAGATTAAAGCAAGTCTTTTTAACAGTCAAAGTCAAAAAGGCTTTATTGTCCCAGAGGGGCATATTGGCCTGCAGCCATAAAATACAGCACAGAAACACAAAAACCACATCAACAAAAAGAGACAAGACAACAGATAGACAAGTATGATTAGCAGCAGTGACAGATTATTTAGAAGGCTCAAGACAGCGGGAACAAAAGAATTCTTGTGCCCATTTGTGGAGAACCTCTGCAGATAGTACCTGCGCCCTGATGGGAGTAACCGGAACTCTTCCTTTAGGGGATGGCAAGGGTCGGCAATAATGGGTTGAGCCTTACTCAAGCACCTGGTGTTATGTAGATGAGAAAGATTGACTAATGTAGTACCAGCAATTTTGCTGCACACCTTGGATGCTTGCATTTCCTATTTTATTTTGATGTCCGTCCAGTACACTTCTGGTCTGGAGGGTTCTAGCTGTGTTTCAGCGTTAACGAGTTTCCTAATTTGCGGCACCTGTCTGTCGTGGTGATTGTCTTCATCAGTGGCTGTGTATTTGTGTCTGCTCTCGTCTCCTGTTGGATTGTTCTCTTGCTTTGTCGTGAATATTCCTCGGCACGATCAGTTCTCCGTGTTCTCCTATTGGACTACAAGCTTTCTTTGCTTTTTGGGCTTTTGCTGCATCACAGCCTTACCTGGACCGGTAAGAGTTTCTCTGTTCCTCTGAGTAAATCACCATATTCCTACATTTCTGTCTGCTTCTGGGTCCTTTCCCCTGCTGCCACATTCCCCGACATGTGTGTGTCCGTGTCCATAAATCTGTATTTAATCACGTCCCTATAAACGGAACACGTTAACCAGCAGACCTTTCCAAGGCAGTGAAATCGTTCATTTAAAAATCGCAGTGTCGTCTGACAAGATCAACATAAATCCAGGTCAAAGACAACATCTCTGCTGTGTATTTATTCATTTTAAATGTCATAGCCAATCAGAGTTAGAGGTGACTAAACGTATTTTTAACTTTACTGGCCTACGTCACTGTTTTGAGAATGTTCCATTTTAAGATTCGGTTTACAGGGTTGGTACATGTTGGTCTCATACATCCCTTCACACAACAATGGCAACAACGCTGCCATGCAAGGTGCTGGTCTTCGCTTTGGGTTCAATGTCGTGCCCAAGGACACTTCAGCCCAGGACACACGGACGACCCGCTCTACCTCCTGAACCACCTCTGTTTTAGTAAATATGTGCATTTTCAAATCTAACCAGCTTAATGTGGACATTCTAGAAGCAGCAGCATGCTCAGTATACTGGGAGTTTATTGATTCTTTTTTAATTCATAGGTGGCCCTGGTGTTTTCATAAACCCTCAGTATTCTACATACAGAGACACAGGAATGCAGCTCACAGGGGGTCGAGAGCAGAGCAATTAACAGCTTGGATGATGTGCTAACAGCTACTCAGTGGCACAATGTGTGCCCTAATCAACGCCTCGCCTGTCACAGCCAACTCACGCACAGGGATTGTAAAAATACACGCAGGCTTTTGCATTTCTCATCTCTAAGCAGTCGCAACACTTCCTCTGCACAGCGACTGATCAGAAGAGCGGCACAGAAAGAAAACAGCCAGCAGCCGGTATGTACGTTGGATTTTGCCTCAAGCATGAAAAGATGAAGGGTCAGTCTTTCTCTCCGCCGCCACGGCTTCCTCCTGAGAACAAGTTGCAGTTCCTTTAAACAGTTTGCTGCAACAGCAAAACTGCCTGTTTGCTTCCATTTCTGTGCATTGAGTCATTTTAAAAGAGGATAAGACATACTCAGCTCAAAGGACTTTATTGTATCAGCCTCTGCATGTTGTCATAAAACTATGATTACAATCTTTAACCTTCAGTGAGTTCAAGACTCAAAGCTTTATTTGCAACGTGCAGTCACACGAGTATAACAGTGGAATGCTTTGTCTGGATGGCTCCTGAGCTTGTGCTGCTGTATAAAATAAAATAGTAAATAGTACTAAATCATTGTAATGCAGTTTGGACAAAAGTATGTACATCGTTCCAGTTAGCTATATACACACATACACATGCATGTCAAAAGCACTTGGTGCATTTAATATTTTTGTTGTAAAGCACTTTGAACTGCATTTCTTGTATGAATGGTGCTATAGAAATAAAGTTTATTATTATTATTAAAAGTGGTTGTGTGCATACTGCAAGATGAAAGTGTGGGAAGGTGTATAGAGAGAGAGAGCTGTCACAGAGGTGGAGAGGGGGTGTGCACGAGAGGTAGAGGTCGGGGAGTGTTTGTAGGTTGTCCATTTAGTGCTGTTTATTTAGGAGTCTGATTGCATGAGGATAGAAACTCCTCGAGTCTCTCGGTCCTTGCCCTGTGGCTGCAGAGGCGTTTCCCAGACCTCAGCATTTTAAAATGGCTGTGTCCTGGGTGGTTGGGGTCTTTCCTGATGCTGAGAGCCTTGGATTTGCACCTCCCATCGTAAATGTCCTGCAGGGCTGGAAGAGGAGTCCTGGTGATACACTGACATTACATCAGATCCAAATAATTTAATACCTGTTAGTAGCAGTAAAGATGCAGTGAAAGATCCTACATCAGACACACCACAACATAAAACATATGCCAAACCTATCAAGATGTTCCAAACAACAAACGGCAAAGTTTAAAAGAAGACATATGGCCACACAAGGCAAAAAAGCTGAGAAAATTAGAAGAATGTCATGCTCTGCCCGGGACGGCGCCGTAATCAGTGGGACCAGCTTCAGCTGCGCCTCATCAGCCGCTTCACAGGGAGACATAAGCCCGGCCTTAGTCCTGGTCCTGGTCCTGCGCCAGATCGTCTCGTCTGCACGCGGTGTGCACATCCCGTGTTCTAATGCCACGTATTAACTCTGTTTCTGCATCTGCCCTCAGTTACGTCCACGGACTCGGACCGCGCCCTGGACACTGCCTTCCCCCTTAGCCCCGAGGGCCCGGCCTTATCCACCCTGCAGCGTTGCTGCCTCTTTTTGCTTTGCCTTATAGTAAAGATCCTTCTCAGTTTCTCCGACTCCTGTGTTCCGTGCTTTTGGGTACAAAGAGGAGAATTTCGAAAAATGAAAAAAAAAGTAAAGACAGGACAAGGTATGCTAAAGATAAATATGTTAACGAAAAGAGAAAATCAGAGACGAGGCTCTGTCAGCTATGACAAGATAAAAATATACCAATCTACATTTTAAAAGTAGACTACATCTAATATTTTTATCATTACACATAAGTAGTGTTGAAGTAGTTTAGCTTTTGGACATTATTAGTAAGGAATGAATGAACGTGGGGGGGGATTATCTGTCCAGCGTGTGGATGGATTGTGGAACGTGAGATATTGTCCCGCTGTAATGTCCTGTGCCACCAGCCTGACAGCAGCTGGAAAACAGCTGATACTCACGGGCCTGCAGTGTCTCAGGTTATGTCCATCCACTGGAACTGAGCACGGGCTGGGTGGTGTTTGTCCCCGAGGCTGCTGTGTGCGTTTCTCCTACAGCGCTGATGGACATGGTGTCCATGGAGGGGAGGTCAGACGCTCTCTGCAGGTTTGATGACCCGCTGCAGCTTTTTGGTAATGCCATGCCACACTATGATACCGCTGGTGAGGATTTGATGGAAATTGACAGTTTTGAGAACAATGCGCTTTGTGAGGAAGAAAGCAACACTGAAAACCTTGATCAAGATATCGACGGTCCATCATGACCATGAACCACAGCAGCAGTCGGACAACATGTAACAGGAAGGTGATGAACCTAATGGTGGCATCGCTCTCAAGTCATGTCTCCAGCCAACTGATGTTTCAGAGGAGATACAAAGTTTTAGTGAAGGAATCTATTCTGTTGCACCCCATGAAGGAAACAAACCTATGAGCTTTTTCAAAACGCCTAAACTCAAGTCGATGGCTTTCCCAGTTCAGTTTCCGACGGGTGAAAACACACTGGATGAACACCGGCCTCTGAAACTAACAACTCGCTGTGTCGATGACCGCTTTCCTAGATACAAACTACTAGTCCGTTGCACAGCTTGTAGCAGAACGGTCCGGGCAGAGCATGACACTGCGCTCTGCACATGAAACACTGTACACGCAGCATCGTGTTTGTACAAACGGATGACAACGCTCCGAAAATGAGTTACCCCCTCTCGTTCCTAGAGAACGAAACACCGGACTCTGTTAACGAGTGGATGAGTGGCTTACCTGACAAATCCAGACCTGAAACACCCGAGTTTGAGGAAATGTGCTTGGCTGATCTCGCTGCCACATGTAGAATCGTCTATGGCAAACAGGCAAATGGTAAAAGGCCCTTCCCCTGTTGAGTCACAAAAGATAAACCTGCTGTCATTAAATATCGCCGCTTCTCACAGGAAAAGAATCCAGAGGAATTTCACAGCACATTGCTTAAGCTTTACCTTCCTCATCGCTCAGAGAGTCAGCTGAAGAGCAGTAACTTCCCCACTTACCAGGCCTTCCACGACTATCCTGGTGTGCAGCTACCAGGATCTGAGCAGCCTGAGTCTGTGCTTCAAATCGTCAGACAAAACAGAGAGAA
>JAVQJF010096162.1:0-12430 GCA_036023855.1 Gadopsis marmoratus | reverse complement strand
GACACAGTTGCCATGCTGGCCTCCACCAGGGGCAACTTGGGGTTCAGTGTCTTGCCCAGGGACACTTCGACATGTGGACAGCAGGGGCTGGGATCGAACCACCAACCCTGGGGTTAATGGACGACCGCACTACCCCTCAGCCACAGCCGCAAACAACGGGTGCATTAAATTTCATGTCAGTCCGGTTAGTATATTTTGGGGTCACATGCAAACAAACACGACAGAACACAGACGGACACGGATGGACGGAAGAACAGAAGGATGGTAATCACATGATCTCTGCTCACTGCTGAAGGTAAAATTGTTTCTCTGAATATAGAAAAACTATGAATCCACACCATCTCACCTTCCTTAGTCTCTCAAAAAACAAGTTGTCTTTTCTTTCTTTGCTTTTTTTAGCTTTAGAGAGTACAGAGTCTGCAAATCATTACAACAAAGGTGCTTTACACCCATAGAAATCATACAGAATACTAAACCACCTGCTGTGTGTGCACACCACATGGCGCTTATTCACGTTATTCGGTTAGTTCATTATCTCATTATTAATATAGTAAACAAATTAACATGTAATTGCATTTTAAAAACCAAATGTTCTTAAAGTGCTAGTTCGTTACAAAACTCCATCACCCACTTGATTTTAATTGGTTGAATTTAGGTGAGTAATTAGGATGAATTAGGCTGATGTTTGGTCAAAGACTTGGATGAATGAGGCTTTGAGGAGGTGTAACGGACTTGCGTTAATCAGGTTGTAGATAAAAGTGACAGTGAGCCGCACAGTCTGAAGGCACTGGCGTGACAGTTCTTGGGATGAGGCATTGAGAAAGCTGCTTCACCTTCACCACTCTGCAGACTTGAGACGTAACAAAAGATTAGGAAAGATTGGTATGAGCAACACATCTCATACAACAACTTGGTGCAGCAACAGTGCAGCATGAAATATTTAATTTGATAAAAGGCAGTGGGGAACAGAAACGTTCTGAGCCTTAATTTAAAAGAAATGAGAATTAGAGAGGACACAATAAGCAGATCTGACCTGAGAGGCCTGGATGGTTTATAACGTAGCAGCAGATCAGAAATGTATTTTGGCCCTAAACCAAAATCAGTGCTTCATAAACCAACAGTGGTATTTTAAAATCAATTATTTGACAATCACAAAGCCAGTATTTAAAAGTATTTGCAATTTTCATCAAAAACATATTTGGATGTTGTTACAATTATATGCACACAAAGCAGTCTGTTTATAACTAACAACATCCAAATATGTTTCTGATAAAAAATACTTTTAAATACTTTAAAATACATATATTTGTGGATATCTATATATATACATAGTCGGTCTGGACCTGCTCTATATGAACAAGTGCTATGAGATAACTTTGATATCTTTGATATGGTGATATATAAATAAAACTGAAGTGAAATTGAATTGAATTTACTACAATTATTTAAACTGAGACATATTTTGTGTGTGCATCAGAAATTCAGTTATTAACCTTTGTTTTTCATGTGTGGATTTTTTTTTTCTTTACATTTATATATTATGTATTTTTGTGTGCATAGGAAAATTGCTTTTGTGGACAATCATTTATATATAAATCCCGAAATACATTTGTGAATCCTTCTGTGCGTAGTCATTATTTTGTATTAGTATATTGGGACTAGATATTTCACTGGATAAGCAAAAACTTTTAAAATACATTTTTCAGTCATTCTGTGGTTTTTTAATAGGCAACAGTAGGGAGGTGACAAGAAACAAGGGGAGAGAGAGACTGGAGATGACATGCTACAAAGCTCCCTGGCCAGACACAAACCACAGATGCATGGGTCCCCTCCCAAAGGTGACCCAATAGGCACTACTTCAAGTTGGCCAATACTCACAGTACCGCTACATTTTACTCTTTGGTGTGTAGCGTGACTTTTTCTTGTGCACCGGCACTTCTCACAAGCTGCCAGTACTCTTTTCTGCCCTCTCCATATCAGGCTTTCTGGGCAATTCATAATTGCCCTAAATAAACTGCATTACCCAGTACTACATGATGCTCACTTGTTACCATTCTCACCTGCCTGCGTTTCTCTCTCGACGATGAGTCTACCGTTACACTAACTTTACAATAACGTTGGCCTTGCTCCAAAAGGGAAAGAGAACATGAGTCAGACGATTGATGAATTGATAAATTGATGTTGTGACCATCAACAATGTCACCCAGCATGTTTTATTCACTGTAATTCAAAATGTAGTCGTCAATGATTTACTGATACCAGCTGATACACCTGTGAAGAAGGGGAGTACTGGCACTTCAAGCACAGCCGAAAAGTCAACACTTTATTCAGCTTGTGGAGTTGGATAAGAATTCAGACGATAACCAAGGTAATTAGGAGGAATCTTCTGGACACCATTAATGTGTGTGCCAAATTGTATTGCAATGCTTTCAAGTGCTGACAAGACATTTCACTGAAAGTCCAAAATGTCAACCTCATGATGGCCCTAAAAGAAAAGTCGGGAGATCACCAAAGCCATTAAAATTGGAGAGAATTGGTAGACTGCCAACACTGTCATTCCCCAAGCCACATTGCTAGTGTTTTATATATTATTTATTTGTGATGACAACAACAATACAATATATAATCCCTCATCCGTATGAATGAATAAGATAAATCAAAGAAAATGTTAGGTTGGAAACACGAAGGGAGTGTTTATTGTTCTCTAATTTCACAAAGGATAGGGCATCATTTATGCAATGGGTATGAGAGGGGGGACGAGGACTCTGCCACTCAGGTACGCCTGGTCATGTAAAGCCTTGTGTGTAATCACTAGGATTTTATACTAGACTTTGTAGTTTATAGTATAAGGTATATAGTGATAAAGCCACTCTGCACAGGCTACCTGCCAAACACCAAATGGCAAGCAGGCAAAGTTAGCCGATATTTCCCTCAGGAGTTGGTGGAGACCAAAACAGAGTTAAAAGAGAGTCAATATTTCACTTTCAATTGCCAGGTTATGAGAACACCACCACTCCCAGTGAATAATAATGATGAGATGCTAAATGCATACACAGGCACTGTTTGCTAGCCATATCAGCTTTAAATGGTGTTAATCTGTCAATTTTGTGTTTAAGTTGTTGCATTGACCCCAAATAGAATTTTTATTTCGGGTTTAGGCTTGGCTAGTAGATGTTACGGCACTTCACTTGGATGCTGAAAGGCCAAATAAAAATGTAGCTTGTGGTAGTACATTTGGCATTGTACTACCACAATGCTACATTTTTATTTGGCCTTTCAGCATCCAAGTGAAGTGCTTTGCATGCATGAGTTCAAATTTAGCCAATTGTGCCATCCGTCACTACATGAAGTGAAAAGAGAAACGCCATCAGGACAATACAAATGGGGGCCTTTTCCAACTTTGAGGATTTTTGAGACCGTTGTTGTGTGATGAAAAATCCTAATTATTACAGTACTTTGAGGGAGACTCAGAATCTTCTTCTTACGGTGGAGTCTTGGTCTTGAGAAAACTCCTGAGCAAAGAAAAAGCATCAAGGAAAGCAAGCGCTGCGGTAATGCTCAGTCGTCAGAGGACTATCTCTGCCTGTGGTTCATCCATTATTCAGCGGGATAACAACAATGCCAGGATAGTACAGGAACACTATGGATCGGTCTGGATTTTGGAGCAACTGTAATATATTCTGTCTCATCATCTCACACCACCTCTCATATCCTTCACCTTCTTCTTAGCCATTCAAGGTAGGGTCCTGGAAGTACAGAAGGTAAATGGGGCAAGACCTTGACATAAAAGCACTGATGCAGCACTCCTCGCTCCGTTATACTGCTTCAGACACTACACGTCAGTGTTCCCATTTAAAAACACAGTTTCCCATCATAAAGCTACAGAGTGAACAGATGTCTCCCTCGTTATGCTGCATACTTGCATCCCAAAGCTGGCATCTGCGGCATTGCTGACAGATTAGTGAATTTATCTGATTAGTCACATAGGGCCATCACAGAGCACGTGAATGAGGAAGAAATCTTAAGATTCACTTTGTCAGTGTTGGGGGAGTGGGGGGGGGGGGGGTCACTTGTTTGCTAACATGTTAGCAGACAGGTGCCTATTTACACATCCAGCAGACAAACATCATCAGGAATTTATTTGGAGGTGAGTTTACGGCCACCTGATGTATGTAAAGTGCAATATTCACGCTCCATTGAAGCTCTGTTTTGGTCTCCAACTTTCCTTGTCTGCCTGCTCATTGGTGCTGGGCAGGTAGCATACAGTGGCTTTATCAGAGTTTTCATTTTTTCCCAGCTGCCTGAGTTTCAAAACTACACTGATGAGAGTAATGAGACTCAAAACAATATAATTGTGGGCTGTAAAACCCAACAACGAGCTGAGGGACGTTAAACGCTCCGTAGAGCTGAGAGGAACTGCAGAGTCGGGTGATCATTTTTACAAGAAGTACAAAGAAAAAAATCATGTCACTGTGAAGGTTTGACAAAAAATAACTACTTAATGTCCACTTATTAGCTTTTCCCCCAGCTGTGGAACTTCAGTCACAACATGAAACAGCTTAGAATTAACAAGATACATTTTTTGTTTAACTATTTTCATCACGTTCTTTTATAGTATACGCATACATGTACATATATAACACATTTATAGCACAATAAATGATCATATAAAACTAATAACCAACTAATTATTTCCATTTGCCTTTGTCTAGAACATTAACAATATGCTGAATCTGTCAAAAGCAGGTGAATCTTATCGTCAGTGCTGTGGAAGTATAAATTGGCAGTGTGGCTGTTCTGTCCTGAAGGTGACTTCTGGTAATTAAAACCTGTGGTTGCAGTGGGATGTGAGTGTACGAGCACATACAGTATCTCCCCTCCGGCGAACCCCCGAGCTCAGCAACTGCTGCTCTGAGTTGTGTCTGCAGCCTCTCTCTCGCGCCGACACAGTCCGGGACTGAGTTTTGTTTGTTAGTTTATTCGGAGTCAGCAAACAGAGCCTGCAGAAGCATCAAACTCCAACACACACACAAACTGATGTGGAGCAGAAAAACACACGTGATCTTCCACATGTGACAGATTTTCAAATCCGTTCACACAAACGAGCTCACGATTTGCCTCCGACTTAATGCACACACACACTTACATAAGGGACTGTACAAAATTGACTGGGGTCATTTTTGCAAGGCCCCCTCCAATTTAAAAAACACTGGATCCTTTATTTCCCATAATGCAATTCAGAAGCATCTATCCTTACACCTTCGCTGCTTGTTAACAGCTTTCAGACTCCTTGCCCACAGTTCGCAATGCAAGCTTTCCATTAAACATTCGTCTCTGAGCCCAACCCAAAATAACCCTGATGATGTCATCAGAATAATCTTGTGTCAGACTACTGTTCTAACTTAGATTACTGGTACAGCGCTTTGGGAACCGTTTCGGTTGAAAAGCGCTATATAAGAAAGAGTCCATTTACCATTTACCATTTACACAAAACACACACACAAGACATTATACATTTTAAAGAGTACTAATCACGACCAGTGAAAATGTTGGTTTACCCCTTTAAGGGCAAAATTGGGAAATTAGTGTCAGGTGTATGTAGTGGAGAAGGTCAGAGATTCAAAGTAAAACAATCTGCCGGTGTCTGCATTTACAGCAAAGGGTGGGAGTGTGAGAGAAAACAGGCTGCCAGTTACTGTAACAAGACGTAGACACAGAGCATCTGTATAAAGACAGAAGAAGCTCTGCACCAAAATATAACACGTTCACCAGCACACTCACAGACCAAAACAGAAGTCAGGATCTACTTTGGGGGGGGGCTGACATTGGCAAAGCAGCAGCAAAATAAGTCGGAGCATGCAAGACCCCTGAGGGGAAAACAACAAAACACATGAAACCATTTCTAAACACGTTCGAATGTTAAAATCATTCCATGATGCCTATATTCTTTTTCTTTTGTCTGCAACTTGTTTTTCTTTGATGATGGTGTATTATTGTATGTTGTTGCATGCAGCTGTATAGTGTATATACTGCTTGTGGGAGAAAAAAAATGATATCTTTCATGTGTGAAAATCTGGTTCTGTCTGGTACTTGGAGACACTGAGACTGACCCCATCAGATATCTCCTCCTAATGTAATCGGTCGAGGCAGATGACCGCCCACCCTGAGCCTGGTAGTGGTTCCGCTCGAGGTTTCTGCCTGTTAAAAGGGAGTTTTTACTTGCCACCATCTCCTAGTGCTGCACATGGTGGGAACTGTTGAGCTCTCAGTTAAATTAAAGATTAAAGTAATTAAAGAGTCAGTCTAGACCTGCTCTATATGAAAAAGTGCCCTAAGATAACTTTATTATGATATAGCGCTTTATATAAATAAAACTGAATTAAACAAAACTTCTGGACCTATGAGATTGTCCAGAAACCTAAAGTGGCATTCTTTATGTTTTTTGGTATGGCTGTGTTGATGCATACATGCTGTGCCAAGATCTTCCGATACCCGATTTTTGTTGAATAAAATCATATAAGCAAGTAAGGACACCTTGGACTGAACGAGCCTTATTCTTTTATTTATCAAAGCACAGATTGGACAGAAGTGTATGTTTCCTTCATCAGTGCTGTAATGTGTAAACCATTTCCTGTACTTTTGTTTACATTCTGAATTATCATTCTTACATCCTAAACAGCTCGTCATGAAATACATTGTACATCTTGGAACAACATGCAGAAGCAACACTACGTAATTGTGGTCATGCCAATAAAGATCATGAGTTGGACGGAAAGGTCCAAAAGGACGGGACATGAGTATCTGCACAGACACAAAGGCAGACTGGAGATGTGCAGGGGCATGGGAGAGGGGTGGGGCTGCTCTCTGCTAAATTACTGCAATCCTCCACCCCATTCTTGTACACTGACACAGGGCAAAAACACCACCCGTCCCCTCAGAAGCTACTCATCACACTGTACCTAGAAGCTATTCTCGCTGAACACACAGAGCTAAAACCAGCTTTCTGTGTGTATTTATGTTTCGTGAGTGGGTTTTATTGGAGCGGTGGTGGCGGCTGGGGGAAGGGATGCCGATAGAAGACTCGCAACGAGGCGAAAGAGTAAAAACACAGACAATAGCGGCCAGCTCTTTTGAAACTTGACATCCTATTCACAGATCTGGGATGTCTGCTAGCTCACAGTAACCCTCTTGTGATCGCGTTCCCCGTTTCTCCAGAAACCCGCAGTATTTTAATTAAGGCCATGTGCCTTTTCTGCATCCTCAAAGGCACCAAATGACCCCTGCTGTCATGTCGGGCTGTGCCATGTAAATATTTGTCAGGGGCGAGGAGCAGAAGAAACACTGGCACCTGGTGTCAGAAAAGGGGTTGGTTCCAGTGGGAGGAAGACTGAGTGCAGCATCACTGGTTAGCACGCACAAGTTGTGAACCACGGGATATTTATTAGGTGGGTTGTACAAAAGCAATGGATAAATCACCAGATAATGTCAGACTTGTCAACACCAAGCAATGTTTAGTGAGTCAACTGTTTTGTCATTCTAACTTTTTTAATACCCTCTGAAGCATTGCAATGGCCCCCTTTAAAAGGTTAGCTTTTAGAATTAAAAAAGGAGTGTGCGCATCTATTTTCTGACACAAACTGTCCGTCAGTAAACAATCAATGTAGTCACTAACAATTCATAAGCGCTTTTATTCTTTTGTGTGATTTAACCCTCAGGTTATGTCAGCAATATACTGGAACTGGAAGGTGGCGTTTACGGTGTTTACTGTTAAAGAGCTACCGGCAATTTCGGACTGAGAACTTGATGCTGTGGTTATGGAGGCGGTCGATGATACTGGTTTTATGGAAGGCAGCTCCTGGAGTGTACACCCCTCCCCTGGCAGAGAGAGAGAGAAAATGTGGGATAATGCTTTCAAAAAGGAGGCAGGCAGATAGGAGATAAAACAGAAGGACTTCACCAAATCTCCCCATTTATTACAGAGAGGGACAAAGTCAAATGAAGGACAAGCACACAAAAAAAAAAAAACAGACTAAACTGACCTCCTGGGGAGAGAGTGCAGCTCATTCAGCAAAGTCACGGCTGCTTGTACCATCGCAGAAACTGTAGCTACATAACCAGGCTCTGTAAACCGCAACAAAAAGACAAACGTGGAGATCAACGGTTGCAGAAATGACTCAGAACAACATTCCTCGACAGTTCAAGGTGCTATTTAAAGTCTGCGAGTCTGGTGAGATTCTATACTTTTCTTACTGTCAACTAAGGTGAAACGTAGTAATCAGACTGAACTGCCATTTCTTTTCACTTCACTATTTGAATGACTGAAAAAGAATCTGGGATGTGGACAGTAATTCCGAGGTCCGGTACCAAAACTACTTAGATGGAACACAAGCAGCAGCCAATCATTCACTCACATCACTATTTCATGCAACAGGCCAAACCGGAACCCTGAAACCACTCATTCATTCGATTATTCCCACCTGTGCTTTTTCCTACGGAGACATGTTAAAATGTCGGAAATTGTACGATAACTGTATATTAAGCAGAAGCCTGTAATTGTACTTTCCATTAGCCCACTGAAGTGTTACCTGCTCCTATGACTTGAGTGCAGATCTTAGCGTTGGGTCGGCCCTCTTTGGGATCTGTACCCTCGGAGTAGCCCTCCCCGAAAAATGTCAGGCTAAAACAGGTGTCTTCTATCTGAGAGGAGAGAATGGATGATGAGAGAGGAAGTGAATGAGTGGACAAATCAATGAAAATCAAAGATCTGTCAGCACAACAAACTGTACAATAAAAAGAAAGCTCCTGCTTTAGGTCAGCAGAGCTCTAATGGTTACTAGCACTGAAAAGGTAGGCAAAATATAAACCCATGATGTGTAATATCCGCTATATCCAGGCTACAAAACATACTGTATAAGTAAGTAGGAAACAGAAAGGTCTCATATACATTTCTTTCTTAGATTAGGTTTATTTGTACACTCATAGCTAACCAAATACATTTAATTTGCCACTACTACTACTACAACATCAAAGCCGGTGAAAACTTGTTTTTGCGCTATAATATTAAATATTCATGAATAAGTGAGCAACAGTCAGTTAAAAGTTTTGAAAAGAACATCCTTGAGCGTTACCATTTGGCTGATTATTTTGTAATCATGTAGGACCCCATCGCTCACGGCAAGAAGACGATTAAGAAAATAGGTTTTTAGTTCCTTTAACGACACAAACTAAAATCACCCAGCACAGTTACTGTATTTCCTTTCACCTCGCTTCAAAGCTCCACGCTGCAGGCGATTTTGACAGCCATTTCTTGGGCTCCCCAAGGAAGCTTTTCAATTTTTCTCAGGATACAACTAGATTTAACAACTGGTTGTATGCAACCAGTCAAGTTGCAGTTTCCATGTCTGTCCAGACTCATAATTGTTGTGAATACTTGGAAGGAATTATTATGTAAAGATGCATTCTTACAGAGTATAGCAAAAAAAAAAAAAAAGGTGTCTGCGAAGGTGGGATCAGTCGGGATCACGATACGCTGGGCGCGTTCCAATACGCTGTTAGAAGTCAACGTGATTCTGATGACGCACAAAATTCAGAATGAGTATCATTGAATGAATATTGTTTACTTGACGCGTTGTCCCAGTCACCACGTGTGTGACATATGGAATCGCCCAATTCATTCTTAAAATGACATAATTACGCGTTTGTCAAGGTCATTTTGAGGTCACAGTGACCTTGACCTGTAAAATATGGTCATCAAATCTTGAGCTATGGTGTTCTAATTCAAAAAGTGGACGTTTTTGGCAAATCTGAAGATATTCCCTCAAGGCGGAGAAATCGCGTTCACGAGAAGGGGACAGACGGACGACCTGAAAACATAATACATAAAAATTATACAAATGTATTAAACTCATACAGTATTTGTGTTACCTGCTTCATGGTGGGACCGGATTTGGTGAACAAGCCAAAGGAGAAGAGTGATGGAAACTTCGAGAAAGACAAAACACAAATATAAATCACTTATACATACAGTATACGCAACCGTCACAAAATTGTGCTCAGAGCAGAATTATATATTAAGTTTACATATAAATGACAATTCAATATACAGTATTAAGTCCATCCTTTAAGCATTTCTCTACTTGCCAGCAATAAGCAGCATCACAGCCATAATCTGCTGCTGCATTTAACACAAGTAGCTTTGGGGAAGCAGCCTCAGCTAAATACCCACACTAACTGTGACATCCATCCACATTTAAATGCTTGAAATAGTAACCATCAGAGTCTTAAAAGCTTTTGCTGCCTTTGAATCAACTCCACTTTCAAGGGACTCAAATGATCTGCGTTGGGCAGCAAATACCAAGGTAGACGTTCCAAAAAGAGTTTGCTTGATGAACAGTGTAGTTACCGTGGTCAGGAGTTTCCTGCCCAGGCTGAATTTGACCATGAACCGGAAGAGTAGACCGCCACAGAAGAGCTTAATTACTGAGAAGAGGCCACCGATCCCGACGTAGGCACTGTAACTAACCTGAGGATGGAGGGAAACGAGGGCACAAATGTAAATGACAAAAGGGGAAAGTAAAGGTGACAGCAAGGGGAAAAGACTGAGGAGGGGGTGCAGATAACAGGTGCAGGTGAGGCGGATATGAGAGATGAAGGGGAAAGAGGTAAATTGAGAGGGAAGGGGGAGGAGGGGAGGGACACGGAAGAATTAATAAGAGATAAAAGTGAAGTGATAAAAGGACAGGGAGGAAGGTGGTAGAAGTGGAGAAGGGGTGAAGAGGATGTAGATGCAGAGAGAGGATGGAAGAGAAGTGAGAGGGTGAGAGGGAATCAGATAGAGGGAGGAAAAAAGAGCAAGGCAGGAGGGAGGGAGGGCGAGAAGAGATGTCAAAGGGATTAATGAGCAGCGGGAAAGGAGGTGATGAATCACTACAGATGACTCGTCATATTTCCACGTTGCTGGTAGATGGTGGTCTGAACAACATAATGAGATAGTTGCATTAAGATGTGATCAAAACAGTGACAGCTGCCGGAATGGCTGACCTAGTTACATTATTGACTGCATGGAAATTTACATTTATTCACTTGCTTTCATCCAAACAGAATCCAAGAAACGGTGAATCAAAGAGTCAGGTTCAGCTTGATCATACAGTACCTCAGGGTTGGAAAGCACACTGAGCCGTTAGATGACAAAAGGGCGACTGTTAAAGGGGTGTTCACGCGGCAACCCGCCGCCTCCAGTCATTTCAATGAGGGGAAGGCGGCAGAGGGGAAGCGATTTCGATCACGGCGGCAGGGGTATGAAGTAGTTACCGCCCATGTGAACACGCACAGTTTTTGCCCTGCTGCCCAAAGTTCACCGTGGTGAACTTCTGGCGTTGGTCAATAAGATAGAAGGGGGCGGGCATTAATAGCCAATCAAATAGAAGGGGGCGGGTCAGAAAGAAGAGCGATGCTGCTAATGTTGGTGTCTGAAAACCCAACACAGAGCTAGCAATGACAACCAGAACACATAGTTCAATCTAGCAGGGCCTGGCGTTTAGCATTAAAAATAAACCACATTCTACTTCCACTTCAAATTGTGGCACCAATGATTGTAGCCTATTTACTTGGGGAATTGGGACACAGCTACTACTATGGCAAATGCATGGTTTTCTATTAGATTTGCAAGCTAATGTACGTGTTGTGGACTTTTGGGTGGGTCGTACCAACGCTATGACGTTCACCGACGCAGTTGCCCGTCATCGCAGCCTTGGACGACTTTTAAAAACAACCCATACAACTACTGTAGCCAACGTTACATGGCGAGCACAGCGCCGTTACCCGTGGTCAGAACAATCAATAGTAAGAATAATAGTGTGTTGTACGTTGGATACAGTAGCTGTATTGGTATTTGACTGATCAAATGGTAAGTTGTCAAATTAACATTACATTAGCTAACATTATTTGCAGCCATTTCATTAGAATGAAATTATATCATGTGTCTAAAGGTCCTGTTCTCTTTATACATCCATGGTCACATCAGATGGATTTTCATTGGCAATGCCATTTGTTTAACTATGAATACAGCAACTCCCATGATCCCATGCTAATTCACGACATCAAACTACGTCTCTACTGTTTTCATTGAGAGACCCCCAGCGGCAGAAATGACATATTGTAAGTTTACAAGAAAACTCCACAAGGTAGCTTTAACTACCACCACTGCAATACATATGGGAAACACTGTGTCAGGTCTTGTGTTGATATAATCTTACTGGTGTCTGCTGTTCCTCCTCGTAAAGGAAACGCTGGGTTCTCTTGACTACCGAGGGGTCAGAGCCCATAAATGGGATGGCATACTGCTCGATCTCCTTGCTGAAAAACATAAAACCCCTGGACAGATGCGCACGCACACACACACACACACACACACACACACACACACACACAC
>JAVQJF010096161.1:0-15556 GCA_036023855.1 Gadopsis marmoratus | reverse complement strand
TGGAATTGTTGGGTCTGTAGATATAGAGTTTGCTTGGACTTGCTCTATATTAACAAGTGCTATGAGATAACTTTGTTATGATATAGCGCTATATAAATAAAATTTGATTTGATTTGATTATAAACTGCCGCTTTGTTTCCAGGCGCTTCTTCCTTATCTGTTCTCCTGACGTGCATCCGCCCGAGTTGTGTGCTTCTTAATATTTTTTTTTAATATTACTGAACATCACTGAACATCTGTCAGTTCTGCAGATGTGCTGCTAATGATTTGTTGTGCAGGTTATGTTTGTTGCTTTTGCTGCACTCATTGTCTTTATTGGTGAGGCTAAAACATATTTCCTGTCCCAGTGGGACAATAAAGCTCTACTCTATTCAAGACAATGTCCTTCGGTACAGTCCTCGAGGCTTTGCTTTACACACACGGTGGGATTGAAGCTAGTTTTTGAGGAGAGGTTGTGTAATTAATTTGAACAATGTAAGGCATTTAAATTTTGACTAAAGGTTGACATGACTGACGCCCACCTGGCAGAAGGAAATGACACCTGCGCGGCAGAAACCGCTTTTGAGAAGACAAAAGAAATTAAAGTCTGAAGGCCTCGCATTTCACTTTCTCCACAATTTTTCCAAATGAC
Organism: Gadopsis marmoratus; assembly: GCA_036023855.1. NCBI lineage: Eukaryota > Metazoa > Chordata > Actinopteri > Centrarchiformes > Percichthyidae > Gadopsis > Gadopsis marmoratus. Next base: position 14,925 of record JAVQJF010096161.1, on the reverse strand, counting down.
TTGTATTTGAAAGTAAAAACGAAGTGAGTGCAGCCAACTTTTAGTTTCCTTAAATGACCCTCTCTTCACCAACACTGAACTTCAAGCCACTATAATATATGTTAATGTATGTAAACTCAATCAATTTGCTCCATGAGCATAAAAAACCCCCCCCGGAAACATCTTTGGTGGCTTTTACCCTCCACTGCGTCTGTGGTACAAGGGCCCGCTGATAGCTCTGCAGTTAAAATATGGAGTCTAATCCGTCTCCAAAACGCCGGCCAGGTCGACGAGCTCATTTAAAACTTCCTGACAGACAGGACTGACAGCTGATCCTCCAAATAAATGGAGCGGCTCGTGGAAGAAAAAAAGGAGACTGTCAGGGAGGGCGACGGCTGCGGCGGCCGCGATTCTGAAACCCTCCATCTATCTGTGGCCGCAGGCTGTGAAGCTCCGAGTGCAGGGATTGATGATAAAATGAGTTTTTGAATATGGAGTGAGTCCTTTTTAAACCTAATTCCTCCTGGTCTTGCCCCAGAAATACAGATCTGACACGTTGCAGGGAGACAAAAAGGAAGAAGACGAGAAAAATCAAGGGCAATCAAATTGGCGCCTGTCGAAGAGGAAGAGGGCGGGGCCTGGCATGCGGTTCTGTCCTTAATCTTCAGCTTTCTCTGTCTGATTTGTTAATTAGCATCGACTGATGTGTTACAGTGTTTGTTTGACACCATTTGAGCGTAAAAAAAAAAAAGAAAAAAAAAATCAATCTGCTCTGTGATCGAGGCGGCAGGCGGCTGGCTGATATCACGCTGTTCACTTCCTGTCTGATATCGGAGCGAGACCCGCCGAGTGGTCGTTATCAATGTGAAACGGGCTTCAGCTTCGCTCCCGCTCGACCAACAACGAGACTCTTCTGACGGGAAACAGTGACGGTTTTAAAGGACGAGTCGTGGCGTCTTTTCTGTGTCTCATGTTTTCCACTGGGCCTCATTGGCTTCAGTTCATTTCAGTTTGCCAGTTTGATTGTCGCAGCAGAGTCGTGCGGTTTGACAGCATCGTGTCTGCTCTTTGGCGCAATTTAAAGTGCAGATTGCTTCGAGAAGCCTGCACTGCGCTGGAGCCAAAGGTTTGAGTGGAGAGCTTCCAGCACTCTGGCCTCATGTCCTGAATCGGTGATTGTAAAACATTATGAGGTTTTAAGACTTAAAGGCAAAAAGTACTTCAAAGGTTTCCACAAACTGCCACCATTTTAACGACTGACTTAACACAAAATAAAACAGCTTTTTGAGTTTCTGTTGCTCCAACAGTTCCCGGACTGAAACATCTCGTCAGCTATTGGATGCAATGCTATTAGACGTGTTACAGTCATGGTCCCCTGGAGATAAACCTGAATGAAGTTGTAGTTGGATCTCCTGAGTTTTTATCCCGCGTCAAACAGCATTTCTTGTTGAATTTCCATCCATCTCACTTCAGTGCTAATATTGATGTTAACATACTTTATTGTATGCGTCTGAACATGCTTAACATTATGTGTTTGTCTAGCTCTAGAAGTTGACAGTTACATTTTTCCAGATGAGCAGCTCAGTATCGGACTCTTACCTTTTTAACATCCACTTTTCTCGTTTTTTTATCTCCCCTTAAGCAGCTTAACGGTTGTAAAAACCACCACACTGACAGTGTCACACACATTACACACAAACATAAAAGGCGCGTTGGGAATCGTTAAGGTTGAAAGGCGGCGCTGCATAAGTGAAGTCCATACAGTGTCATCCTTTTCAGGCTGGTTGTTTGAGGCCTTACACATAAATCAAGTGGAAATATTTTATAGATGCGTTATGTGCATCACTTTAGACACAGTTGCACAACATTCATCCTGACAGATTTCATACGGTTTGGAAACTTTGGTGAAGTCCACTGGGCCTGTTCTGCAGGTTTTGCACAGTGTGAGTTTGCACTGACTGACCCAGCAGCAGGTCAGTGCGGTTTAAGAGGCTAAGACGCTAAAGGCTGTACAGGTAAAGAAACACAAAGTATGTGCTGCGTAAGGAACATAACCCAAATACAGTATATGAACAAAATGAACAATCTTCCCCGTCCATTTTAGATACTTATAGCAACAGCGTCCCTGTATCCAGCGGTGATTTGCAGATCAAAAGACATCTAGGTTGCATATATCAAATGTTTCAGCAGCATTTGAAAGTCAAATGACTCTGAGATGTAGTTAGAATACCGTAAATGTTCAAATAGAGGCCTTTTATTTACGTCCGTGTCACACAGGCCTTCATTTCTAATTTCTCGTCTTCCCCAGTTAACGCAAACTCAACATTTCCTCCATGTTTACCTGTTGTCTTGATGACTTCAGTATAATGCACATTTACTGTCACGTCACATCAACGATGTTGAGCCGCTATGAATGAAACTCAACACTTCCTCCACAATTGTCACATTACAAGTAACGAGTATGGGAACAGTGTTTTCTGGGAGACTGTCCAGAATGTTGTGAAACATGTTTGGTTTCTCTACCATAAGAGGTCAAATTAGTCCCATTTTCATCCATCTTAAGGACTCGCACGTAGAACGAGAGATCCACTGCGTTCTGGTCTTCAGATACCAAAATCAGTTCCCTGCTCTGCCAGTGTATGAAGCAGCAAAGATAACAAGCCATGTTAGGATAAAAATCATTCATTGCTTTTCTTTAAACACCCTCTTCGTCGTCTTCTCTCTATCCCTCCCTCTCTATTCCACTTTGCATTAAATCCACCATTAGATTCGCTTGGTACCACCAGAGCTTGTAGGCAATAAAACACATTGTTAAAGTGACATGTAATTACCCAGACTCTCTTTTGACTAATTAAGTCAGTGCTGCCTATTATGTGGAAATGTATAAGGAAGTCAGGTGATCAATAACAGTGAAGGAGAGCGACAAGCTAATTTCTCAACGCTTGGATTGCCGAATCCCGACCGCCGTGTTTATTATGGCTCCAGGCGGCGGCCGGCCGGTCCGCTCTGACGACATCATGCACGCCGCTACGCGCCACGCCGGCTCGGAGACGAGTGCGTGGAGCCGAGAGTGATGTCCCACTGCAATAAAACAAGATCCTTTTAATTTCATGCTGCCGTAAACTGCCAGTCACGTTGATGATGGGAGCAGGGTCGGCTTGATATACAGTATTAGCCAATGTACAGTATTTCATGGTTTCTTGGCTGACGCAGGCGAGGGTTAGAACAGGACAATTGATGGTTTAGATAATAACGGGGACGCATATAAAAATGATTGATGGTTGTGTTCGAGATGAGGCGCGATGCAGTCACTCCACCCCTCTGGCGCTCCCAGCTGATTAAAACAAAGTAACTTGAGGGTTAATAGCGACCAGAAACCTAAAGTCCCAAATCAAATGGGTCACCTGAGTGACGACACTCTGAACCGTTTGTAGCCTTATCTAAACCATCCAAACGTCCAAAAGTGTTTTGTTTTTTAAATGAACAGTTTCTAGTGATTGGAAGATGGATTATAACGAGGTTTGGCCTAAATTTGTTCCTCCAGATATTTGGGGAGACTGTGGTTTCAGGGTCTTGTACAGCACTGATGTTCTGTCTGGTAATGTGGCAAATTGTACGTTTATTGAGGTTAGTGATTTACTCTTTTGTCCTTTGAATTGAAATGAGTGGGTTTCCTTGGGTTGGAGCCTAAGCCTTTTTAAGACTGGGCACATGTAAGCGTTTACTGAGGGACCAGAGACACCTGTGCAGATTCTCCTTATTGAACTCATCAGTGTTATAGTGATATAAATGCCTCAACCTGGAAGGTGATGTGATGTGGATGTACAGCGATCAGACGATTTGCTTGTGGAGGTGAAGGCGAGTTCATCTCTGCTGACAAAAAGTTAGTTTGTGGCCACCAAGTTTCATCCCTACACTTTATACACTTTGCCTTCGTCAAAGCAACGTTACAAACTAAGACTGTGAGAGGATATATGCACCTTATGTTGACCAGAACTTAGATTTTATTAAATGACTATAAAATATATCTTCATTCTATTAGTCTTTTAATTTACTGAAGTGGCCTGTGGAGCCAGTGCCTGAAGATATTAGCATCTATCTCACCAATGTTTGTCTCCTTTTGATTTAATGGAAAACGATTTAACGTAGTTATTTTGAGTTTAATTATTTTCTCAAAATACACAGAGTTTAGGAGAGTGAGTGTATTCCTGCGTCCTTCATCGTCTCTATTCATGGCTCTTCAGCTCCAGAGTCTATTGCTGCAACCTATATACAAAAGTATTTTTTAAATTAGAGGGAGAGTTGAGGCCCCATGAAGATTCGTGAGATGATAACAACTTGATAAACATTAGCAGCCAATGATCAAGCTAGTTAGTTAAGTTTAGCCTACCTTTATCAAGTATACTTGTATCAACTTATACCTGTCCAAGCACAATCCTAACCTTGAAAACATAAGCATTTTCCAAAATGTCTAGACTTTGTACAAACGCTGTAAGATGTAGCGGAAGAAAGGTAGAAACGATGGTGGAAACTCTCACTCTGTACTTGGGTATAGTACATAAATAAATTTGAACTTTCCACCTGATGCTTTTCCTTGTTGGGCAGTTGAACTTTTCTCTGAGAAACTGGCTGGTTTGCCATCGAAAACCGGTCTGGGAGTCTTTTAATGTGATGTAATAATCGATGTAACGGTAAGTAACGCGCATTATTAAATACTTATTAACTTAGAAAATAGAGTTTCTTGTCTGTCTTTGTGCAGAACTTTGAACAAGGTCAGAACGTCCTGTACCTTCAGCAGACGACCGTCTGCCTGATCAGGATCTTCTCAGCTTGTTCTCGCGCGGCGAACGGCGGCCCGACTCCAAACTGCTGAGTGATTTATTTTATTTTTATTTTTTTTAAACCTCCGTCAGGAGGAAAATGGAGCTCCTGTCCGAGCTGGACCGAGAGGAGATTATTCACAGGAGGAGATAGAGGAGAGAAGGGGCTGAAATGAAGTGAAGAAAAGAGAAAGGAAAATTGATGGGAGGAAGGCGGCATAAACTCGACGGGTGCTCCAGGTCCATCTCAAATGAAAATCCAATTTCAAAACGGGGCTTGTGGAGTTTATGGGGGAAGAGAGAGGAGAAAAAGAGGAGAGTCAAAAAAAAAGCAAACAAAGAGAGGACCGAAAAATTGTGTGGCGAAGACGGGCATTGCAAATCCTGAGGGCCTGAGGAGAGACAATGATCTTCAATTACCAGCTGTTCTCTTCTCAATTTTAGACAAGAGCAAAGGAAATGAAGAAAGGGAAGAAGAAGGGGATGGGAGGAGACGAGGGAGGATGTATTAGAGAGGAGGAGAGGGAATAAACACAGATGGGGAAATAAAAGGGGGCAGAATCACACTGGAGCAGCACGGAAGGATAGAAGAAGAAGAAGAAGGAGGGAGATAAAAAAAATAAAAACGTTATAATTTTATTCGTCTCATCCCATTGGAGCAGACACTTCTTCTTCTCCTGGACTTCACTCCGTCCTGAGAGCCTCGCCGCCGACGCTCCATTTGCAGATCGTATCGTTTGTAAACAGGCTTTCTCCTCGCCGTGTTCCACCCGTCTGGCAGGAGCAGAGTTTTGTCATCAACTCCCCCCCATCCTTCTCCCCAGTCGCTCCCTCGCCATCGTTTGCAATTCAAAACGCCGTTTCCCCGGCAGATTTGTGTACACAGGACTGAACGGAGACAGTAGCAGAGTCGAGTCGGGGTGGATGGGATGGGGGGGGGGGGACAGACGTGAGGCCTGATTCAACATCCTGTTACTCGTCAGGAGAGCAAACAAGAAGCGGCTCACTGGGTTCGCCACCTTCGCTCACAGTCCATCAGAGAGCACGGCTTTCTTCCCGCCAACGTTTGATGCGCTCGCTGCTGCTGTCGGAACGTGAGTGACATGACAATTCAGAAGTCACCTTTTGTTTTATTCTTGCCTTTGCCCATCCTTTCATCACGTTGGCTTTTCCCTTTGACTTAGCCGAGTTTGTTTGAGTTTCAATCTCAAACTTGCCACGTCGAAACCATTTCGACTCGACCTCCCCCTCCGGCCCGCAAGGCTTTTACCCCTCAGCGTCTACTGGATGCGACTGCACCACGTTCAGGTGGAGCCGTCGCTCCGTCACGGCTCCTTCGTGGCTCCTTCGTGGCTCAAATGTCAGAGTTGCAGCATCTTCAAGTCTGTTCTTCAGATGATGCATTTACAGCGCTGTTTAGAGCTGTTCTGTCTGTTTTCTGTGTGACTGTTGTGTCTGTTCTGTGTCTCTATTCAGGAAATATAGTAATTGATAAAGCTGGAGTGCAACGCATCCTATCGCGGCTGATTGTAGTTTCTCCCATCATCTCGACATGTTGTTTCTCTCTGAGCTGTTTCTGCTGATGGAGTCACGTTGACTGCAGGCCATGCTAATTGCTAGCAGATAAACAGCAGCGGTGCCCCCTTCCACCAACACAAGAAGCCTTTTATTTTTTTTACCTTGGGTGGTGGAAGTGACTCCTGAGGCTCTGGCAGCGTCGTTGCCTGCACGAAGGCGGCTCTGCATCCAAAACAACAAAATCCAGGAGGCATGAAAGCGGCTGTTTACCCCCCCGAAAGCTCACCGGGTCATCGGCGGCCTAATTAAACTGCAGGGTATTTTTAGATTTCTGAGATCCTGTCATATTCAAAGCCCCCGCTTGTTTGTCTGCGCAGGAACAAATAAAAGTGTTTTAAGATTTATTGTCAACTGTCATGTTAGCTCTCCTCCTGTCCGCGGTGTGAAAGCAAGTCCTGCTGGGAAGCTTTACATCAAACAGCCACTTTAGAAACACCTTTAATTACTCTCTGTCTCTCGCTCTCTGAAGTCCTCGCTGTGTTTGGCTGTCGGCTCGTCTCACTTTCTGTGGCGCCATCTGGATCTGATTCAAGCTCCTTCCTCCTGCCTGCACATCCTTCAGCACCTCGTCCCTCCGACTCTCCGAATCAAATGAGCTTTAACTGGCACGACTGTAGAGATGCGCCGAGTAAGGTTTATTTATACATCGCCTCTTGCAGAGTGAGCGTCTACAAAGTGCTCCGTAAGTCCACGAACAAAGAAAGGCCTGTCTGGTTATCAGACGATGTTTAAAGAGTTCACATTTCTAACCAACCTGCACAGGAAGTTCCTGGTCACATGACCTCAGGGCTTTGCATGAAGATGCTGTGGATGAACCCGAGCCAGGTAAAAAGGTTTTAGTGCCCTGCTCACTGACAGCTGCTTCCCTGGTTGGAAAAATAACCAAGCCAATCAGAGCTCTGTAGGTGGGATGAAGAATGGTGCCACAGACGTGGGCGAGACTGCGGGACACAACGCTGCTTTGTACTTTTTCCCCACCCTGCTTTGAGCAACGTGACTCCTTATATGTGGACACACCGCCTAAGACGGAAGCTGTAACTTATCATTTATTCACATGTTAATCATCTATTCAGAAATATTTAGTACCGTATTTCCTTAAATGAAAAGTCCAGTAGAAGCTCGGCCTCCAGTAACGGCCATGTGGGCGACATGAACAAATAAAGGTCGGCCCCCCATATAGGAAACAACGAGGCTGGATAAACTCATATTATGTTCTGCCAACTAACGTAGTATTTTATTGCTTCAATTTAATAAACTCAACAACATAATGACGCTACTTTCAACACTTCTGGATTACTCATCTAAAGCGTTATTGTCTGATTGTCTGTCACATCACAGTCAACGTGATGCAGTAACTTTAACAGGGCAAACGGGAGCGAATCAAAACGAGGCTTCGTACTAAGGTATGACCAATTCTACTCATCAAACAGAGGGAATTAGAAACAAAGGCCTGCCTCTAATACAAGCCTGCTTCAAATAAAGGCCTGGTACCTTCTGCAGGTCAGGTGAATAAAGGCTCCGGCTGCTATCTGAGGGAATACAGTAATTATATGCTTGTATATTTACTTTTCATTAGCTAAAAGTTCCATATTATCTCATATCTTCACCTCAAACTTCACCCAGTTTCACATGTTTAAGTCTCTATGTGTGTGTATGTTGAGCAACGTGATTCCTTATATGGGAACGTTTCTGCTCGGTGGACTGTAACTCGAGGATTCTGTATGAGTTGGAAATATATTATATAGATATATATTCCCATATATCCAGACTTATATAAACATGTACAATGGCCAATAGAAATGTTTCTTTCTCCAGAATACTATAAAAGCTGAGTCCTTGTATCTTCTCTTTGAGATATCTGGTGACGTTTGGTGACCTGTAGGTGTTTCCTGTGTTTTGTCCAGCTCTCGGTGTTCACACATCTCTCAACATTTACATTTAATTATACTACGCATATAGACATTGCGACTGGAACTGAAAGGTGTAACATCGCTGGCTGACGTCATTATGACTGTCAACAGATAGTTTTCGCCGTCTATTGTCGGTGAGAAAATGAAACCGCAGACTCTGCAGTCGGCTGTGTGGCTGCGCCGAAATGCAAAGCAAGAGGTTCCCTGCAGGCGTGTCCCTGGGCGCAATTCTTAGAACTGCAGGTCAGATGACACACAAGTGGTTAGTGGTTACTTCGTGTCATTCAGTTTCCTTTTACACTCCTTCTTTTTCATGAGTTTCATGATAATCTTTATTTTAAGCAGCAAAGTCAGATCTAAAGGGCTCTTCGGTGGGGCTCAGACGATGCAAACTGCCCTCAGTCACATTAGTCTGGGTGAGGTTTTCCACCCGGGGGGTTTACTTGTAAAATCGTTTGCTCATCATATTTTTTTTATTGTCTGATGATCTTTTTGCGTCCTGAGTGTTATTTTGTTAAATGATCATTCCCCTTCTTGTTTGAGTGTTAATTTGATGTTAACACGTATTTAAAGAAACACTTTGCCCTTCTGAAGCTCTGCGGCAATTTTTTACCAGATGTTATTCAGTTATTCAAGAAAAGCAAAGGTTATCAAGCCATTATATCTTTTTTCTTATTATCTATTTTCTTCACACCGTCTGGGAATATTTTTAATTTTTCTCCTCTTGGTTAAACTGTTTTTCTTCCCCCTCATTAAACTATTTTCACATTAAGCCTTTTAGAGTTTTTCCCATTTGGAGATAAATGTTACAGATCTGTTGAACAAAACACAGACATCACTAATTAAGTATATTTTGCTGATTTAATATTCCCTTATTTCCTTGTAACGTGGCAGGTTTTTCCCGTAATTATTTCTCTCTGTTCCTTTCCTCTGTGCTTTTTATCTCTCGCTCGCTCTCTCTCTCTCCACTGCTCGCTCGACCAGGTGACCCGGGGGACCCGGCTTCTTCAAATTGATTCTTTCTTTTTTATGTCGCTGCATTAAATTGAAACCAATCCCCAAATGCTTAACAGCTCAAACTGCAACCTGACTTCCTGCCTGTCCTCCCCCATCTGTATCGAGAGCGAGCAGGACCAGCGGGTGGAGGGAGCTGGTGGTGGTGGTGGTGGTGGTGGGGGGGGGGTTGTTTGACGGCAGCTCTCACACAATGAAGCGACAGGGTTCGTTTCGTCTTCGGAGGATTTGGTAAATCCGGAACTGTGTCGAGCAGCTTTAGACAGAAAGGAAAGGCCCGCCGGAGCAGAACCGCCGAGCATGACAACCAGCTTTATTTTATGTCATTGTATTCAAATTTACTACTTCCCCAACACTTATCACCCCCACACCCCCGTCACCCTCCCCAGCACACACAGGCCCACTTTGAAGACGGATCACCGTGCAGAAAGAACATATTCTCCCCTTCTTTCTAAAGTCAGATTGGCACAAATGGAAGCAGAGGAGCGTCTTCTGTGTCAGCGTGTCTCTTCATGCTGAATAATGCTGCCGTACGTACAGGAACGCTGCTGCTCACGCAGTCAAAGGGCAACTCCCACGGATTTTACCCGTGTAGTTTGTGGAGGCTGGCCGATCTCTGCCAGGGAGGGAGGATTTGGTGAAATTAAAGAAAAATGCAAATCAGGTTACATTCCGGGTGCATGCAGGATCCAGTGTTTGACTTTTATCTGTCTCTCCCACGTTCCCCAAATGTATGCGAATGAAATACTAAACAAGACAGAACAAGAAAATTGTCTGTCTTAAAGTTGCAGTTGTCAATGTTTTTAATAATGACAGCAGATCAGGTGGGTGATTCTCCTCGGTGGGTTGGCAGCTACGAGCGACACCTTTCACGTCACACGGCGCCACTTCCTGAACACAGAAACCGGAAACAAGCAGGACTATCGTCACCGCGTTGCCTATTTTTCACGACACTCCCACCGTCCCCCAAAGCCCCTCTGGGATGAGCTCCAACAATTAATTAAAGCGTCCAGCATCCTCGTCCGCCTCGCCGGGCCCGGAAACAATAAAAGTGTCCAATAAAATCAGGTGGTGGCAGATGTGAGCGACATTGGCATCCTCCGACACTCGGAGAGACTCTCTGCAAACAAGTGAGAATGTGGGAGTTTTACAGGGCGAGCGAGGCGACGAGGACGACCCTGCAGGAATGCTTTTAGCTGCCCGACGTTTCTCTTGTTGCCACCCTCTCTAACACAGACGGGGGAGATGCAGGACACACTCACAGAATAAGTTTTTATCTCTCCCTGATAAAACACCATCCAACAACGCCTGCTGGTAAAAGCGCCCTTCATGCTTTCTGCCGGTGCGATGACAGAAAACCCTGTAATTTAAAAAAAAAAAAAAAAACTGCACTCATGATTGCAGTGCTTGAGTTGCGCTGTCTGGCCGTTACCTGCTGAGCTCCACCTCCCCCCTAATATTTAAGTCCAGGTGGGAGGAATCTGACCTGTCAACTCCGCCTGGAGCTGAAGGAGCGACTGAGTGAACAGGAAGCGGATTGAACGGGCGTCCTCGTCTTTGTCCTCGTCCTGTCAGGAGGCAGAGCTGTGAGAAGTCGTGGCGGCGCAGCTGAAAGTCAAAATAGTGTCTCTATGACGCAGTAAATCAGTACGTTAAGTAAGTACATTTAGTCAAGTGCTGCACTGACGCATCGCTTCTCTGTCCGGGCTGTCAGAGAGGAAGTAAATGATGCTGAGAACACGAGAGTTTATCGCCAGACGCAAATATAAACAGGACGAGAGAAGGGCTACTTGTTCCGTGCTTTAATCCCAGGGTTGGTGGTTTGATCCCAGCAAGACTCTGAACCCTAAATTGCTCCCGCTGGAGGTCAGCACCATGCCTGGCAGCTACGTCACCGTGTGTGAATGAGACCAATCTGTGGAGGCACTTTTCAGTCCAAATTGGCCCAAATCTGCACGCTCAACCCACAGATGGCAGCCATATTGGCTCACATTTGGGACCATGGAAAGAGGCGACGCGCACATTAACTCTCAAAGAAATTACAAACAGAGACCTGATCTCAGGTGGACCAAAGGACAGCAGGACAGCAAGCTGCTCTTTTTATTAAAGTGCTGGCGTCTACAAAAGCAGGATGATGCTGATTGGACTCTACTGATAATATGTAAATAAACAACTTATGGCTTAAAGAACATTTTATATGCAGGACTTTCACTTTTAACGGAGCACTATCTCGACGCAGTTTTAATACTTTACCTGCAGGGTTTCAATTTTTCCTCCACCTCTGCTGCTTAATAACCGACACCCAGCCTGCAGCTCCATCGGGCCTCGCAGAGACGGTGCAGGACAAAGAGACGCACAGGACGAAGGAGTCTCCACGGGTCTGACTTCACCGTTCAGCCGGAGCTTTAATGAACCCCGCAGGGAATTAAAGAGCAGAGCGGATCCTGCGGCGGGGAGTCGATCCAGAAGTCGGGGATTTAACCTGCACCTTCTTTCTGGAGACGGCGGCGAGGATGACTTACTGCGAAGAGGTCGGCGGTTCGATCCCAAACGTGACGAGAGGCGGCGACAGCAAGACGGTACCTGTGAGGATGTAGAAGATCAGCTGATATTCAACACTGATTTCCACTTTTGTTTCTTTTGGAAACATTCACATTTTTTCCATTTCGTTTCTGTTTCCTCTTTATGTTTACTTGCACAGCTGCAGCGCAATTTTACACCAATTTTACACCGAAACGTCAGTTTAAATTAAGCATTTTCCAAACTTTCAAGACAAATTTTTATCACAATCTACTGTAGTACTGCTGGTAGTATTGTTTGTATAAGTACTATAGTATCACTATTGATAGTATCGTATTTGTTGCTCTCCCTGACATCTGTTTGCACAGATTATTTATTTACTACTGGACTAATTATTCATTTAATTGCAATAACCTCATTTATGATCATATCTGTTTCCTACCTCTTTAAACTTGAGCATTTCTCCACTGCAGATCAATGAAGTTTGATCTTATCTTGTGTTAAAACACCAAACAAACCTTAAAGAAACTCATAGAGCTCCTCGGAAACCTGCACAGCTCTGTTGCTGTCCTCGTGTGTGTGTGTGTGTGTAATTAGTGTTTCACAGGAAGTCCTCACAGATTCACGGTTTCCTTGTTCCTTTGTCGTCCAAATAAAGCCACGTTAATCTTCCACTGCTGAGTGTTGACTGATGTCTGAATCATGATGAAGCTTTCTAAGCCGTCCTGTCAGCACGAGAGAAGGGGGGGGGCAGTCTTTTATTCTCCCACTGTGTGTGTGTGTGTGTACAACACCTCGACATAAAGCCTCCTCTCCACGATGGTGTGAAGATACACTCTGTTAATCTCGAGCATCTTGTTTTCAGGAGTTCAGCAAACAGCACACGAACGCACACAGAATTATGCAAATGTGTTCATGAGTGTAAAAAAAACAACGCACACAAACCACCGTGCTGACGGGTGAACAAAAGACAAACACTCTCTCTCTGTCTGTCTCTCCCCCCCCCTCTCTCTCTCTCTCCCTCCCCCTCTCTCTCCCCTCGTCCTGTCCGGCTCCTGGTGCACTCAGCCCCATCTGCCAATACAGTTAAAGCCGAGCTCGCATGTTGTGTGACATCGTGTTCTGTTTAGCAGGTTGTGGACAAACTGGCAAATACAAAAGCTGAAACTCTAATCCTCCACCTGCAGCCCCCCCAGAGGCTACAGCTTCCATTTCACCACCAAAATATCAAACGGTGTTCGACGACAACGCACCTACAGTCACTGATGCCACAGTGGTAATGTGCTTAATATGTTTTAATCTGAGAGCTTTTTTATATTGGACTATTTATAGGCCAAGAGAATTTTAGAAATGCATAAAGGAATAAACACGACAAGTTTTTCGCACCAGAATTTATTTCCCGGCAGAGGGAAGAAATTGCTTTTGGACAATCATGTACAAATCTCACACATGAATCAAGCATTGAAAAAACCAAATCTGGATTCGTAGAAACATTTTTCTCTCCAGGGGTGGAGGACTGCTGCACTATGGGAGTGAAGTATTTCTACGCCCCTGGCTATAGCAGGCCCCAACTGTAGCAGCGTAAAGTCGGAGATTCTTTGCTTTGTCAAAATGTGTGTAAATGATGGTAAATGTCCACATGTAGTGATTAAAGATCTTTAACAGCTTTATTGTAACAGTGTTGGTATCTGCCTTTATAAAACGCTCCGCCGCTGGAGCCATGACAGCATGAAGAAAGCTCATAGTGTCTGTGGCGATACCGGTAATGGTGTGCTCGTCGTGCGGACAGGACGGGATAATGGTTCGATAAAGATTACAAAGGGGAGGGGAGTCACGCGACCCCCCCGTCTCGCTCCACAGCTGAGCACAAAAGGCTTTTTGGCTGAGAGTAATTACAGAAGCTGATGGAAAGTCACGGAGGGTTTGAATTCGGCAGGTGAAGCCCGGTCCGAGCCCTGCTGTCTTTTTTTATCTCCGAAAGGGCAGTTTGTTGTACAGTCGGGCCGGTGGTCAATTAAGATCAAAAGCCCACAAACATGTGAAGCAGGCAGAACAGCAAGCGGGCCGTGAGGCCGACGCCGTCTCCTCGCTGTGTGCAGGAAAATATTTCCACTTGAGGGCTTGTGGAGGTTTTTCTCTTTGGACCAGTTTCTGTACATTTCTGAAAGTCAGAGATTTGTGCCTAAACATATTATTATACATGTTGGGACAAACTAAAAGTGATCTATGTAGGTCTGGATTTTTGAGCGAGACCATTAAGTGAGTAACTGAACGCAGGTCTTTTTCTTTTAATATTATCTTTACCTCACTTTAACTCAATAACAGCACAACCAGCCAAAAAGGTCTTAATTCCCGAAGGGCAATTTTGAGCCGACATGAATGTCAGTCAAAGTCAAAAAACAGAGTTGCATTAGAAAATGTCTTAATTTGACAGAACTTAATATCTGTGTAAAGCAATAATAAATAAGTGGAGTTTGTTAAATGTGTTTGAGTTTGAATGACTAAAGTAAAATTTCAAAATCTACTAGAGCAAACATTACTGCACCACAGAGCCGAAGACGGAGTGAGAGTCGCTGCTCGGAGACTGACTCTCTTTCAGCGTGCTAACAGGCTAACACAGTAGCACAAAGCTCTAGCGCTTGTATAGTGTTAGGGGCGGGGTCACGCTCAGTATGGCGGCGTGACTTCAGGCCCGCAAAACACAAAAACTGTTTCAGTAAAAGTGTCAAGAAAAAGAAAAGAATTGGTTTTGTGTAGTTTTGAAGTTTACCACTCGTGTATCGTGCCCTCACACCTGAGTGCACCGTACAGCTGGTTCTCAAACACCAACGGGGGAACTGGGAGGATTTTTGGATTCTGCCAATTGGTGCTACAACAAGGTGAGAAAGTCTATCTTAGACGTCACCTGTCAACAAGCTGCGATGCTCCGTGTGTTCTGACTCCTTTCTATCAGAACCAGCATCACTGTTTCAGCAGTTTCAGCTCCAGAAGCTCTTCTGTTTGATCGGACCACACGGTCCAGCCTTCGCAGCCCACAACCATCAGTGATCCATCAGTGATCCTTGGCCACCCATGACCCTGTCTCCGGTTCAGCTGGTTCTCCT